>CABHPP010146647.1:0-36542 GCA_902168425.1 Peromyscus attwateri | reverse complement strand
AAAACCCTTCACAATGTGCACAAACAATATAAAATATCTTGATGGAACTCTAACCATGTAAGTGAAAGTTTGTATTATAAAAACTGCAAAACTTTGAAGAAAGAAATTGAAAAAGATACCAGAAACTGGAAAGATCTCCCATGCTCATGGATCAGTAGAATTAACATAGTAAATATGGCCATCCTACCAAAAGCTATATACAGATTTGATGAAATCTCTGTCAAAATTCCAACGCAATTCTTTTCAGAACTTGAAAGGATAATTCTCAATTTCATATGGAAAAACAAACAAACAAACAAACAAACAGACAAAAAACCCAAACAGCAACAACAGAAAGAAACAAGCAAACAAAAATCAAGCCAATCAAACAAACAAAAAACAAGATAGCTAAGAAAATCCTGAGCAATAAAAGAACTGCTGGAAATATCACTATTCCTGATTTCAAGCTACAGGACAGAGCTATAGTAACAAAGACCACATGGTTTTGATATAAAAACAGACGTGTTGATTAATGGAATCAAACTGAAGAACCAAACATAAATTACACACCTACGAACACCAGATTTTTTTTTTTTTTATAACTTAACCAGAAATACACACTGGAAAAAGGACAAATCTTCATCAAATTATGCATATAGGTGAAACTGGATGTCAGCATGTAGAAGAATGCAAAGAGATCCTTAATCTATCACCCTGCACCAAACTTAAGTCCAAGCTGATCAAAGACCTCTACATATAACCAGACACATAGAACCTGACAGAAGAGAAAGCAGGGAAAAACCTTGAACTCATTGGCCCCAGTAAAGACTTCCCGAACAAAACACCAACAGCACTGGCACTAAGAACAGCAATAGATGAAACCTTGACTTTTGCAAGTAGTAGCTTTGTGATAGTAGCTGAATTCCATTATGTTTTCCTGTGGCTTGCAGCAAGTAAGTATACCATGGGGCTTATGGGTATAAAGATGGCTCAAGGCAGGGGGACAAGTGGGAGGGAAGGCAGAATGTGACCTCCAGAAAAGATGTCTCAGGAATAAAGAAGGGAGGTGGGCTGCACTGGAGACAAAACTTGAGGATTTGTAGACCATAACAGGTTGGGGAAAGGGGTGGCCAAGGAAAGAAGTGTTATTTCAGGTAATGTGGTTCATATGAAAAGGGTTTCGTGGCCACGGGGCATGAATTACACTGTGTTTGCAAATGGTGGCATTTTGGAGAAAGGGCAGGTGTGTTTATATTTTAAAATATTATATTTTTAAAATGTTATAGTCATGTGTGGGGCGTACATGCCATGTGTATAGGTCAGAGGGCAACTTGGTTGAGTCAGTTTTCTTTTTCTTCTTTTTACATGGATTTAGGAGGTTGAACTCGAGTAGCAGGCTTGTGATACGACGTGCTTTTACCTAATAAGCTATTTCCTTCATCCTAATTATATCATTTACATTAAATTATTTTAAAACATCACTTCCTTAGTCATGCCAGTTACACATTTGTCCAACCAAACTTTAACAGATACCCTATTAGACAATTCAAAATACAGCAATTATATCATGACAGAAAACTCTAGAACAGAACTGTCCCAGACAGGAAATCTGATGAAAAATCATGGTAGAGTTTCTTGACATGTGAGCTTTTTAAGTTAATGTATTTCTTCAAGCCATGCTATTAACTGCAGTTCTTCCCCTCTGGGAAATCAAAATTCATTAAGCAATTATAAACATTTGTGCTTCAGAAATTAAAATTTCTTCTCTGTCCTGGAGGTAACTCTTGTGACATTTGTCCTCAACCACTGCCCTGAATTAATCACATATCTGTGCCTTATTTCCAGGCACAAGAAAAAATATTCATAATACAACCACATCATTTATAGTTTTGCATGTTTATGTATTTAATTTTGGTAGACTTGTTCACAAGTATATTTGCTTTAAAACTGTTACAATATATGTGATTATTACATATATATATATAAAATATTGGTTTCATTTTTTACTAGATTTTTGAGTTACAAATATTAATTTCATATCATGATACAATTTCCAGTATTTTTTTTCATTTCTTACTGGGTACTAACAATGTATTCCTATATTATATGCAAAGAGACATAACTTGATTTCTAATTCTTACCTCAATTACATGCTCTTATTAATAATCCCTTCCAGTCTTTCTGAAGGATTAATTAGGAATGTGTAGTAAAAGCAGTTATGATAAACATCCCTTGGGGGGAAAAACACTACTACTTTCTACCTTGCCTAAAATGAATCTGATTGACAGCTTGATTCTTCCCTGTGGCATGGGCCTTAGTCAACAATTTTCTGTATGGCCTAGGGGACAAAAGGAAGAAGATGGACATAAAAATTCTGCTGTGGGAAAGAATGATGCGAATCAACTTCTCAAGATGTACAAAAACTGGAATAGTATCAATTTCCTATGTGAATGCTTACCAAAAGACCTTCATTGTAGGGTCATGTGTAGTACATAAAGTGATTTTATTTGAATGTTCATAAGTACCTTCGCCACCTACCATGTACTTGCTGAAATGGCCCATCTATGAAATAGTCATAAAGTATGGGTAGAAGTAGTGACTATACTCAAGAGAAAGGATTTATCTCCATGTCTGTCCTAACTCTCCCCACAGCAAAGTGGCTATATTTCAACAGGAGAACCCATTGATGAGCCACTTATACTATTCTCTTGGGTGTAGCAGCTATCCATCTGATCTCAGGTTAATTACACTAGAGTGCTTCCATTATGGTAAGACAAGAATTTATTTTCACTGAATTGGACAAGTGTTCAGGGAATACATTTTATTTTCTTGTCCAAAGTGTTTCTGGCAGCCCTACTGTTTATTTGACTTATATATGTTTCTTAACTTTCTAAGGTGACATTGCTTTTGTAAAATCAATGCATTTTATACCAAACAAGGGACAACATTGAATGTATGAACTCACATTTCCTCTGATAAAATGCAATGATCTACTGAAAATTTACTTGTAGTATGAAGAGACAAGAAATGAATCATGAAGGGCTGATCAGATGGTTCAGCAGGTAAAGGTTCTTGCTGCTTAGATGTGATGACCTGAGTTCTATCTCAAGAACTCATATGATTAAAGGAGAGAAACAACCTCTGTAGGTTGTCCTCTGACTTCCATATGTCTGCCATATTGGAACACTCACAAACACACACACACACACACACACACACACACGCAGAGACATACACAGACAGGCACACACACACACAAACAAATATGTAAGAAAACCATGGATTATTCCCTTTAGAAACTATTATGCTAAGCCACGACCAATAAATATTGTTCAGTCTCTTTAATTAGAATGTGGCATTCTCTAAACCAACGAATAGAAATAAGAATGATTTGCTTTGGTTTTTATTTAACTGGCTTTATTCAGGTATAATTTCTATCAAAAATTTGCACTATTATATTGCATTATTTAAGTGTCAACAGATGTATAAGGATACACAGTCAACACCAAAACAGAGAGTTTCCATGATCTCTAGAATGTTCTTCATAAACCAGTAAGTTATATGTCCATCTTCTCTTGGACAAGGAGAGCTCTAATTTACTTCTCTTACTATAGTGCACTTTGAAATTTATAGAAATTTAAGTGAATGGAAAAATAGATTTTAATTTTCATTATTGTTTTTAGACTTTAATGGATATTGTACTTCTGAATAGTTCTTTCAGTGTTTCATTCCTGGTTAATATGCCACTTATTGCAGATAACAGTAATGTGCATTCATTCTTTTCATAATGAGTATAGTGCTTATTGAATATAAATTTTTGAACATTTATGTACAATATGTGTATTCATGTCATTTTTCTCTGAGTGAGTTGACAGAATATAAGGTGAACAGATACTTATGCTTTGAGCAGCTGGCAGTAACATCATTATTTTGTATAAGAAATGTGGTTGTCATATACCCATGAAACATTTGATATTGCCAGTGTTTCTATGTTTATCTACTTAAAAGTATCAATAAAACTTCAAATTAAATTTTCTCTGTGAATGAATCGGTGGGCTTTTTTTCTTTACACTGTTTTTGGCCTTTATTAACTTATTTGAGAGGTGTGTGTTAAATTCTTGTGTCCACTTTATAAGTTATTTATCTTCACATTGTTGACTATTAAGAATTGTCATCAGATATGCATACTACAAGTATTTTATTCATATATTCTATCATAAAAACTACATATTTAAGAGAAATAAATATTTATGAAAATATATGTGGTAATACACACCTCTAAATCCAGTACTCAGGAGTGGGAAGCAGAGGCAGATGGACATCTATGAATTTGGTTCCAGCATGGTCTCTATAGTGAACTACAATTCAGCCAGAATGACATAATAAGACTCTCTATAAAAATATTTACCATGCAATTCATAAAATTTTTTGTATGTTCTACCTAAAGATTTTTTTAATTTTAGTAATGAATTTATTTATTGTTTGAGGATTTCATACACTGTATTTTGATCATATGCATCCCCTCCCTGAACTCCTCCCAAATTCTCTCATAATCATCCAACTTCAGTCATGTTCTCTTTCATAAAGAAATAAACCATGGAGTCCAGACTGAGTTTGCCAACTACTCCTATGTGTGGAGACTACCCCAGCACATGGTCGATCTACTGTGTCACTTCAATGAAGCAAATTACTTTGTGTCTTAAGCAGGTAGCGATTGCCAATAGCTCCTTGTCTAGGGCTGGGACTTCAAGTCTACCTGCATACCCCATGGTGCCATTTTTGTCTTGCTTGATCTTGAGCAGGTCTAGTGCATGCTGTCAGTCACCGTGAGTTCATATGAACAAATATTCTGCTGTATCTGATAGAAATTGTTTCCTTGGAGTCATTTACCACTCCTGGCTCTTCTGCTTTCTCTTGCATAAAGATCCCTGAGCCTTGGTGTAGGGGTGTGCTATAGACATCCATTTAGGGCTGAGCACTACAAGGTCTCTTATTCTTAGCACATTGACTAGCTGTGTGTTCCTGTGTTAATTGCCTTATACTAAAAAAAGAAGCTTCTCTAATGGAAGTTGAGCAGTGGAGTGAACTATGGGTATAGTAATATGTCATCAGAAATCATTTTATCGATAAGTCAATATATCAGAGTAATAGTGTATTTCCCATAAGGCGCATAATTTATCCAGCCTCAGATTCTTGGCTTCATTCACATTGTCAGGTATGGTGGGCATTTCATCTCATGGAGGAGACCTAAAACTCAACCAGAAAGTATTGGTTACTCCCATAACATTTGTGCTATTACTGCACCCATGGGCAGATCTTTCTAGGCATGTTGTTATTGTAGCCCATAGCATTGCTACCTGGGTGAAAATGATGATTACTTTTGTTCTTTAGAACCATAGCAACTTCCAGAACTACAAAGGCTAACCAGAACGTATGAAGCTTCCAGTTGACCAATGGCTCAATTTCTCTATGTGTTATGATGTAAGTATATGGTATCATCAGCAACAGGATCTAAAATAGAGCTCTGGAAGGTGACCATGCACATTGATGAGATCCATGTAAGCATCATGGCCAGCAGCAAAACAATCTCTTAGTCCAATTGATGCTGGCGGGCCCTACCTAAAGATTATTATACTATATTGGTGTTTTAAACATACTCTTACATTTTTTAAAATTTTATAATTTAAATTCTTACATCTTTCTCTATCATTCATTAACATTTAATTGTTGTGTATTCGATGAGTTTTAAAGCCAAAATTCAGTTTACTTCTATACAAACATCCAGTTGTCCTGCCACAATTGAAATTATTTATTCATTCAAATTTTCCAATTATTTTGTTGAAATTGGAGCAGAATAATGTGACTTTAATTTTGGTCCATAGTTAATTTGATTTCTTTCTTATTAAATTATTTGATTTTAATCTGTTTGGGATCTATATAAGTAACATAATTTACTTACACATATATTATTTCTTCAAGTATGATTTTTGTTCATTTTGCTTATGTGCTATTGATAATTTTAGGTAGTATTTAAAAATAGAAATGAAATTACAGTTTTTTATATATTTGTTGGTATTTATAACAATGTTACCATACTTCAAAAAAAATCAAACAAGTAAAAAATATTTTTCTCTTTTTAGTGTTCTGGAAATATCAAGTAGCATTGGAGTTGGCTAGCTGATATTGGAATAATTCATAAACTTCCTAGAATAGACATTATTGTTTCCTGTTTCACTTCTCTTTCAAGAAAGTGTTAATATTTATTATAGAAAATTGGTTTAAATGGTTGTATAGACTAGTCAACCAAGCCTGAAACCATATGACAGACTGTAAAAGGAGCAGGCTAAAATTTTTCAATACAAGCAAAAAATTTCATTTATGAACAAAATGTATTTATTTAGAAAATCCTAAATTCTGCTCCAAGGATTTATTCATAGGGACAATACGCCCCCCCCCACACACACACACACTCACACACGCACAGAGCAACTGGAAGCTTCATACATGTGTGTGTCTGTGAGTGTGTGTGTGTGTGTGTGTGTGTGTGTGTTTGTGTGTATGTGTGTGTGTGTGTGTGTGAGAGAGAGAGAGAGAGAGAGAGAGACAGAGACACAGAGAGAGACAGAGAGAGACAAAGAGAGACCTTTATTTAAAAGCAAAGTTGTTTCTTGTTTCTGTCTTTAGTTCACTAGAAGATTCTTAAATCGGTAGCTTTACTATAGCAGCCTTAGCAGGATGACATAAAAATATATTGTACCTGAGAAATACCTTTTTCCATTACCTGATTTCTTTTTAATTCTCATTTAATTGTACATTTATGTTTGGGAAAAACTATATTATTAGTAATATTTTGCTACATTATAAATTATCACAATGTCGCTGGTATAAAGTCACAGTCAGTTTCTTACAGTCGATCTGGGTCAGGGATTCAGGGACAGTTTGATATATTCTGCTCTTCACTATACATCAAAAACCTGCATCACTGGGTGGTAGTGGCACACACCTTTAATCCCAGCACTCGAGAGGCAGAGCCAGGTGGATCTCTATGAGTTCGAGGCCAGCCTAGTCTACAGAGCGAGATCCAGGACAGGCGCCAAAAAACTACACAGAGAAAACCTGTCTAAAAACAAACAATCAAACAAACAAAAAAACCTGCATCAAAGCACCCTGCACAGGACAAGGTCTCAACTGAAGACTTGAAGACTTGGGAGGTAAAGATCTTTCCCTAAGCTTACTTATGTATTTGTTGATAAGTTCTGTTTGACATTGATTTCTTGGGTTGATGTCATTTGTTTCAAACATGATGCCATGAGGTGACACTGTAATGTGGGTTTCCTCCTGAGTAAATATTTTATTTTAACCAGCAAAAAGAATATGCACTATTGAAGGAAGGCATACTCTTGCAATGAGACCTGTAAATGACATTTTTCTTAACAGTAAGATATTCTGTTTAATGACTAAAGTCATTGAGTGAGAAAATCATGCAAATCTATAGATAGCAGTTTTTACACATAATACTGGAGCATATTAGATTAGATCTGTAATAAATGCATTTTAAAAAATTTCCCTGTGTGTCTACCTAATTTTCTTGCCCGTTTTCTTTTAGTGCTTTATATGTATATGTGTGTGTAATTATATTCATTAATTCTTCTGATCTTTATGAATGCATATTTAACACAAGTTTCCCTTTGTATTCAAAAGATGTTTTCCTTTGAAAAATTCTGTGAATTGAGAAACCACTGATACATTGTGTTAAATTTCCATATCTAGGTCTTCTAAAATCTTCATATTTTCAATGATTTTTTTAATTTAAAAGAAACACATAACTATGATATTTGCCCTTAGAACTCTTTGCTCAAACATATGGCATACATTGTGTTTGATGGGGAAATAATCATTATACATTTTAAATTATTATGTTTCGATTAAATAATATTTTTGTCTCATTCAGGAATTTATTATACCTCTGAAACAAATGTTATATATGTGTGCATGCATTTATAAGCAAGCTTTCTTCTTTGCACAAATTATATATATGTGTGTGTGTGTTGTTATAATATACACAATTGAAATATTACTAGATTGTTCAAATCACAGGCCCCAATCAATAAATCCCCAAATAGTAAGTTGTTTGAGGAAAAATATTTCAAAATATTATTTGTAATCAAAATCCTCCCTTGTGATATTAAATTAAGGAAGAAAAGCAACAAAGATTTCCTTTAATTTATTGCTATTATTCTGCTTCCCATATTGGGTCTCCATAATTTTTTTTATTTTCCATCATTCTTAGGTCTTGTATTTCTGAATATAAATGATGATTTTGCAGAGGAATATTATGGGGTATGCCAGCTGCCCACCTAGTGCTTCCTATATTTATAAACTTGTCATGTATTCTGTGTTGAAACATTGGTTATGGCCAGTTGTCAGTCAACTTGTATCTAAATGGTCTCAGAACCTTCAGTATTCTCAATATTCCCGTTCTGTAGGGAGCATCAGAAACTCTGCCTGAAGTTGAGTGAATGATTACCATTGACATGGACAGGCACACATCAAGGAAACCAGTGCCTCAGCTTTGTGCAAGTGGCAAAGCTTTCCCCTCATGGTAGCACACAGGGATGGCAAAGCCTTCTTCTGGGGCCCAAGTGTGTACAAAAGTAACAACAGCTTCCTCCTCTTGTACTTTTACAGCCTAAGACTGCTTGCCAATAGACACCTTCTATGAGACTAATTGACTCTTGCTCATGTTCTGTAGCCAATAAACTTTCTGAGGTCCCAGGTTTCTCACTATAGTTTCTGCAGGAATAAAAGAATCTGTCCATCACACCTAAGCCTAGCTTTTCTGTCCATATGTCTGTCCCTCCTTTATTCCTTCACTGCCCCAAGTTAAAGTTCCAGGACCAGCCCACCCTGTTTACCATACTGTTCTATGTATATCCCCCACCCCAGTAGGGTAGTCTATAGCTCTAAGATCCTTTTCCTCCCACTGGTTCATAATTTGATAGATCTCATCTGTTGAACTATGTGGTCTTGTTTTTGTTTGATATTATAAATGATAGTGAGGAGGCATGGCAATGAAAAATAAGCCAAGAAAAGAACCCTCACCTGAATAAAAATAGATTGGCACCTTGATATTCTACAACCCCATTTTAAGAACTATAAGAAAACTTTATATTGTTTATCAGTATTAGATCGTGCAATTTTTTCTAGCATTTGTGCACAGTAGACAGCTTGCTCACATTCTAAAACAAGTGGGGTAGCTTGTCAACCTTTTGCTCCTAATATTTAGGCCAGCTCAATTGTGCCCTTATGTCCTTATGAACATTTAATTAATTCTATTTTAGTCACCCATCTGCATGTCATAGAAAATAGAATTTATAAAGGAAAGATACAAATGATATATGTCAATTCAAAAATGAAAATACTGAACAGAAAATGCCATAGAGTTTTCTATGCTTAAGAACTGCTATGTTTGTCCAGGGTCTTAACTTGGTTCCTGTAGAGTGATTCAGCTTTCAGTCAGACACCTACAGAGAGTGATCAATTTTTTTTTCATTCACTTTTGGCACTCATTTATTTTTTAGTTCTCAAGGGTATTTTGACTTTTTTCTACTAGTTTTCAAACACATTATATTCCTATCTGTCACAGAGTTACAAGAAACAGACAAAATCTCAGCAAAGTCCCCCTGCATTGAGTAGTGCCTGGCTTGTATTAGGAATGTCTTTAATAGGCTTAAATCTCTCACTAAAGAAAATGCCTGCACTCATATTGTCACTGAATAATGAATAAAATGAGCATGCCGATATTTCAGAACTGTATAAAATGAAGAATAAATGTATGGTACTTAGCTGTTTTCCTTCACCATGTTTCACATGGTCTATAATACAATAAACATGTTTTTATGATTCAATGAAAGTAGCAAAATATATGGAACCTTACACTTTTTCAAATGCATCAACCTTAAGAGGACATGTAGATTATTTGGGAAATGTTTTCACTGTGCTTCCCTCAATGACTAATGTAAGATATGTGATCATCTCTGTGGTATGTTGACTTAGATTCCTCCTTGTATGTTCAGTGATTTAATAGCTGGATCGCATGGTAATTTTCTTTTTTTTTTTTTTTTTTTTGAAGCTCCCAAAAATTTTTGTTATTTTTTTTCTGCTTTATATACCCACTGAGAGCTGAAAGCAACCTCTCCATCCAGTCAGGATTAGTTGTTCTTTGTTCTCTGATGTCACTCAAACTGAATGGAATGAGATGCAATCTCTATGTATGTCTCTTTCAACATTTTATTTATTTATTTATTTATTTATTTATTTATATTATCATAGATTTATGTAAAACAATGAGTTATGACTTTGCTACTTGTATATCCTTAAACTTTCTATATATTCATTCATCTACCACAAATTTCTCATCATTCTTCAAACTGGCTACCTTCCTCACAAATAGTCTACCTTCTCTGATCACATATAAAGACATATAGACATCTTTAGATACAAATTCTACATGTGAGAGAAAACACAATATTTCCACAATTTTATCTTATTGCACAGACTAAAATGATTTATAGTTTCTTTAATTCCCCTGAAAATATTATAATTTCTTTCTTCTTTTGGGGAGAATAAAACTCCAGTATGTGTGGGGAGGTGACTTTTTTTATCTTTGTCAACATACTTGTTTTCTGAAATTCCAGTTATTATTATCCCATTTCACCAGGATATATTTCTTACATCTCTGTGCAGTCCCTCATCAGAGGGTCTCATACCTGTCCTTAGCTGTCATTGTATAGCTCCTTTGTGAATTTCATAAGTCAGGTTTCATATTACTTATATCCCATGTTTTATAGTTTCTTGATCTGTAGACGAATTTCTAAACAATCTTATTAAATAAGAAACACAGAGCCAAATATAGGGGTGAAAGCCCATAGAGATCAGGGAAATAGTGAGACTCACCAGCTAACCTTAGCTCACCACACCGCTGTAGCTTCCCAAGAGAGAGCTGCTTCCAGTCTACCCAGGCTTTTTATTACCTTGCTGTTCTGCCCTCTCCTTGTCTCTTAGCCCAGCTAACTCACTTCCTTGTCACTGCCTGTCTGTACAGACCTCCAGGTCTCTATGGTTGGTACTGGGATTAAAGGCGTGTGTCACCATGCTTGGTTGTTCCCTAGTGTGTCCTTGAACACACAGAGACTCTGTTTGCCATGTGATGGATTAAAAGTGTGTGCTACCACTGCCTGACTTTTGTTTATGGCTGGCTATGTCCTCTGATCTCTAGGCAAACTTTATTTATTAACATACACATAAAATATCACTACATTTCAGCACAATTAAAGTATCACCACATTGAGGTGTTTTTTTTTTTTTTTTTTTTTTTTTTTGTATATCCTTGAGGCAGTTCTACAGATTTCTAAGACTGATTCAAGATCATGGCCCCCTGCCTTTCAGAACAATTGAGGTGTCACTTGTCCACCCATTATCAGTTCTGACTGAGATATTTTATACTCTCCGGGATTCCACCAAGTTTTGTTATCTTAAATGTTAAAAGTGACTTTTAAAATATCAAATTTTCTGGTCATTTATATTTAGCGACGTATTTTCAAGTTTTTAAAAATATTCTCTTCTCTCTCATATATATGTTTAATGATTCTCTATTTTATTCATTTTCAAATACTAAATATTCCTATCATCTAATTTTCTCTTTCCTGTCTCATTTTGTCATTGGTTAACATTATATATACATGTATATATATATATATATATATATATATATACAATGTATTAAATTAATCCATTAAATTTTACACACTAAAACATTATATTTGATTATGTAGAATGATGATAGGTTTTAACAAAAGAAATCTGATTATATAGTGTGTAGTATGTTTCCCGTTATAGCAAATACTTGTGGAACACTAATTTTATGAAAAATAAAAGATGTTACTCCTCTCTTGCTCTGGAAGTTAAATATTGAATTGAGGATCATGTCATGGTATCCTAGCATGCCAGCAGCAGATGTAAGAGTGAGTAACCATACCTCCAGTTGAAGGCCAGAGAAAGAATGTAGTCATGACACAGTCGCTGGCTCTCCTGTGACCTGTTATCATGACACTCTTCTTCCACAGTATGTGACAAGACTTTTTTCCCTCCTGCTAAATTCTTATGAATGATTCTTCAAAGCCAAGCATTTTTGTGAACAATGTTTATAAAGCTAAAGCTGTCACTGTTTTTCTTTCTGATTTTCCCACCATTTCTTTAGTCATTTATGGTGATATTTTATTTGTGCTGAAATGTCATTTTATTTGTACGTTAATAAAGATGCCTGGAGATCAGAGGTGAAAGTGAGCCATTAAGCAGAAGTCCAGTAGTGGTGGCACACGCCCTTAATCTGATCACATGGCAGGCAGAGTGTCTGTATGGTCAAGGACACAGCCAAGCGTGGTAACCCAAGCCTTTAAGCGCAGTATCAACCACAGAGACCTGGAGGTCTGTATAGACAGGCAGTGATGAGGAAGTCATGTGGCTGGGCTTAGAGCCAAGGAGAAGGAAGAACAGGAAAGCAATAAAACGCAAGTCACACAGGAAGAAGGTCTCTCTCTGGGGGAAGCAACTGCAGCGACGTGGTCAGATAAGGTGGTTGTGGTTCTTCACTAGTGCTCTGATCTCTTTGACTTTAGCTGTGTTTGGATCTGTGTTTCTTATTTAATAAGACCGTTTAGAATTTTGTCTGCAGTCATTTATATATCTCATGCTGCTGGCCTGGAGTTCTTTTTACTTTTGATTCAATGAACTATACAAATAGCATTTTAAACGTTTACCAGTTCTCTCTTGCCATATTACAAATAAGATTAAGTCTATTAAAACTATGCAGGTTTACCACATACATTTGGGAGGAGCTCTCTGGTTAGTTTGGATCTATGGTCTCATGAAGTTGTTATCATAGTCAACTAGATATTAGCAGAACTTCCAAATACCCATGTGTAGTTGTCGGAAAGATTATTTTCTCAGTAGATCTGACTTATAGACCACATTTACTTTCCAAAAAGGCTACCATGTACTCCAGTAAAGCTCTTATGTATGAACTAGCATGTCATGAAGTAACTGGTGGAAGAGAGAGTAGAGAGAACCCAGGTGGAATAATTTTTGTTTTTTTTGTTATGTTTTATTTTAATCTATAAAGTACCACACCATTGTACCTTATTCTATTTGATATTCTAGTTTAGCTCATTTGTGCCAAAACAACAAAGTGACACAAACTATGTAATTCATAGAGAATAAAAAATTACCCGATACTCCATGCAATACCAGCTGGCATCACAAGTGCCTCCCTGCACTATATAACCTAACAGGGGTGAGAAGGTGAGAGACAGAGAGTGAATTGTGTCCTTTTTGTGAGGTACAAACCAGCACAAATACCAGCATTAATCCATCCATATTAATAATGTTACAGTGCCAGTTAGGTAGCATCATTATATTTGAATGTGGAGACATACAAATCTATCATTATTCAGGAACTCTGTTTCATGAGGGATGAAAGTGAGACAAGGAGATGATCTTTGAGGGTGATCTTGAGGGATGCCCTCTGAATTGAGAAAATTTGTGCTCCTCTTCAAACTTCTGTAGCAGACAAAATTTCTAGTTTAAACAAAAATGATTACATCAAAGAAAGAAGTGTTGTGATATCTCAGTTTCACCTGCCACAAAAATCTGTGTCATTGATGACTCCTCACGAATAGCAAGGACTCATTTTAAGAATCATTGAATTTGACATACTTTTTTTTGTTTTAAGTTTAAGACAGTTATTTTTCAGAATAAGATAAAATGAATAGGAACTATAAAGCCTAAGTTATTTTAGAGTTATACTTTCTACATCCTAAGAGGCAACGTTAATGTGAGCTGGCATACAATATAAATATTAAACACAGGCTGATTTTCCTTCTGGTTATGTACATTTACATGATCCCAGCTGGATTGGTTTAGACCTCATGAGGCATGACATTTTTAAACAATTTTTATATTTATGAAACTGATTTGACTTTCCAACAAAGTAAATACTTCAAAGGACACTGTCATAAACATGGGATTGACTGGACATGTGAGTTTTGTTGGGTCATAAAAAGAGAATATATACATGTATGCTTCAGATATATTATATACCACATAAATGTTACATTTTAAATAAAATGTTATGCTTCATAATTATAAACTATTTCTCTATACAAAAATATGGTGTTGTTAAATTAGTATGAACTATCCCATTCTGGTGCTCATATATTAGAAAATATTAATTTTTAATATATATGAATAATGCCTCAATAAGTCTAGATTAAAATAAAAAGAAATATATTGACAAATGGGAAGACAGCACTTACCTGATATATGTGAAAGAACAAAATGAAAATAATATGGCATATACCTGATTAAGATACATTTTTGATGGCACCTAAAGCGGTACATCCAAAAGAGAGCTTTAAAAGTATGCTTTCATTTAGAATAAAATAAAAGTAGTGAGTCTGGAGCAATATTTAAAGAGAAATCCTTGAAATGTGTTAAAATCTTTTTGTACAACAGTGATTCCGTTAAAAAAGTATTTGTGTTTCAACTGAGTACACACTTAAGAATGAATCTGAATAAGTATCTAAGAAATCTATCCAAATACTCAATTATAAAAGCAACTTAATTATCAATGAGAAAATATAGCTGATTTATAGATATTTGACTATATTTTAGATATTTAGAAGTATCAAGACAAAGTAACATTGTGTAACATTAATTCATTTACATATTATAACACAGCAGCAATAAAGATCCTTTAAGGAAATGAGTTCCTCTGTGTGTGAGTGGAGACTTGACAATCTAGTTTGGAAGATCAATCACCTGACCAACAGACCACCTCTTACGAAGCCAGAACCACCCCTAAGAAGGCAGGCTTATCTTAAGCCATACTAAAGAAAATTCAACTAACCTTCTCTGTTTGTCTCTTACAGATGCTGACTAGAACTTAATCTCTACAGCCCCTCTCTCTGCCCTGTAATTTCGTATCATTATATGACTCATGTTCATGCTGGCTTAACTTAAATAACAAGGGTTTTATTCTCTCTCTTTTGTTCCATTTTCCTCCTCCTCTGAAAAGCAGCTAGTATATCTTTTTCCTTTGAAATTACTCTTGAGTCTCCCTTTGACTCCATTCTTGAATTTTTTTTTATTAATGGGACTAAAGACCATCATTAGAAGTGACCAGTCTCTCTCTGGTATTAATTATTTTTTAATCAATAAAAGTATGTCTGTATTTATCCACCATTAAAGCATTTTTGTGTCATATTCTACTATTGTCACATTTGAAAGTGACAATGAAAGTGATAACCATACTAATAAGTTCACCTGAACTAATGTCCTGATACAGTAGACATATAACTGACAGACTTCTGAATTAATGCCTAGAACTTTCCCATACTGTAGAGAGAGCTGTGGTCAGTACTAGCCTTGTCTGAGAGACTGACTCTTCCTGATGCCGGTAGACTCTTTTTCTATCATTGTCCTGCCACATCAAGTGCTCCTTCTTTGTCTCAGTCCTGATGTTTAAACTCCCTCCTTTGGTGTGCCAGTTTAGAAAAAAAATTGACTAGTAAAAACATAATTTATTTTTTATACTAAGTTCTAAACTAAGTTAGAAGAGTGTATTTATTGCTCAATTTGAAATGAAATGTCATTTTCAAGTAACTTGTAAACAGGATTTTTGTTTAATACTTGAATTATTATCTTACAAAGTTGAATGGATTCACTTGGTTTTTATAAATTTATGGTATACTCTGTTTGCTCAGTGGTTTTTAATATAATTGATATTAAGTACATAAAGCTTTACTTTTACAAATATATGAACAAAAACAATGAAAATGCATGGAGTATATCTTAGAATATGAAAAGTTGAATTTTCCTGACAATACTGGCTTACCAAATTTACTGTCCTTTTCAAACCTTAATACTCTTCTGTCACATAGCATAAATCTTAAGATAAAATATAGACAAGAAATAGCTCCACAGTCCTCCCACCTAAAATGTAATAATTAATGATTGTAGAACATAATTTTGTTTATAAATGCATTCATATTTTTATAAGTTGAATAAATTTTGTAGAGACTTGTTAGTCATTTACTATTTAAATTTCAGATATATTTTTATAATGAAAATATTCATTAATTAACTATGTTTAAGATTAATTACTTTTAAATGATACTTACAACCATATGGTTTAGGATTAACATTACTCAGTTCATCTAAGATACAATTTTTATCCTGTGCTTTAGTTAAAGCCATGTAATAATGGTGAATTAAATCTTCATTGAAATACACTATATGAGATATGAATAGCTTTTAATGTTACAAGTGGAAATGCTTTGCAAGTATAATGTCGTCATGAAGTCAGCATGTTGACAAGTTGATGTGATTGCCTACAACTAAAGGGAGTGTGTCTAACAGATCATATTCCTTTTGCATAAGACTATAATATGTCACAAAGCTCCCAATTCTCCAAAGATTAGAAGAAAAGAATGTTTCATTGTGCCTATTCTCCATATGTCTTGTGTTGTCCTATTTAAGGTCTTACAGTATATAAATGAACTTCCCATTCATACAATTTTTTACTTTACTAAAATTAGTAATACTTTAAGTGGAAGCTTATTCTTACTAAAATAATCATACTATAGTATTTCTAGTAATAAATGTGTGATTTTAAAGGATAAATGCATATAATGAAATAAACCTTGTTTTTCAGTTCCTGTGAAAGACAGGAAATAGCTTGAGGAAACTATGGAGGTTTACTATATTTGATGACTGACTTAGGTGAAGAGTAAAGAACTCACAGGATGACAATAACTAAGTGTTGAAAATAGAAAGAAATATACAAAGAGAAATTTCAAAGGGCTACGTGTTCTCTGAGTTACATGCACTTTTTAATCTGACACAATGTTGGTTACCCACATGCCTGAATGACAACACAGAGGAACATTATTTCCTGCTATTTTCTTGGTGTTATACCAATAGTACATAAAATTCTGTTCTTCGTTATAGTCTTTATATTTGTGCTGATGTTTACTGAGTCCAACCATCTCCAGTGTATTAGGTTGTTAATCAAATTGATCAAATTGTCTCAATTCCATAAAAGTTGACGAATGAAATAAACCTTAGGTACAAATCTAAGCACTAATTCCCATTGTATATGTGGATGCTTGTGATGATAAATAACTACATATCCAGCAACACCCATCCCACTGTGCTACCTCACTGAGCATGTGGCAGCTTCTGAAGAGACTGATTCATAACCAGCAGGCTTTGTAAAGAGCATGCATATTTTAATACTGTCCTTTCATTTGTAAGATTTGACAGCTGCATAACACTATTTGTAATTCTTTTAGACTTACTGGGTTTCTTAAGAAATAAAGAAAAATGTATTCTCTCTGTTCCTGTACATTGCATAAGATTGACCTTATCTATTACCTATGCCTGGCTCCTGAAGTCCTCCATGAAGCTATTGTATTTTGTTTGATCAATTAGAATTGATCTTCGGAGGATATGAGTTTCAATAGTGCAGGCAATAAAGCAAGGGTAATTTTTTTCCTCACTAGCCGGATACTCACAGTGTTACTTTATGCTCAAAATCTGTCTGATATTGTATTTGATTTTTCACCTTAGTTTTCTCTAAGGAGGAGATTATGCTGGCAGTTGTTAACAGAGGAAGTGAGCACTTGTTCCTCTATGGGAAAAGCAGATGCCCTTTCTGCATGCTATTAACAGGGGGAAAAGGTGAACAGCAAACCTTCGGCACTTAAAACTTAGTTATTCCTTATAGGGTAATGTCTTAACTCCCAGAGATCAATGGTCCATCGAAACCTCTCTCAAGTTTTCCTTCAACTATGCAGCTTCTTTCCACTAAATCTGCATCCACAAGCAGAATAATATTACTTAGATACAATTCTAATAAAGTGTCCCAGAACTCTTCAAAAGGCTTCATTGTTGCATTGTTATAAATTAGAGATGGGGATGGAGGGGCAGGGAATAGAGGGTAGGGGATGGGAGATGAGAACATGAAGGAATGGGCTGTCAAGCTTGAGTAGGGATGGAGTGGGAGTGGGAGAGAAATGAAAGAGATATCTTGATACAGGGAGACATTACGGGGTTAGGGAGAAACCTGGTGCTAAGGAAATTCCCAGGAATCGGCAAGGACGACCCCAGATTAGACTACTAGTAATAGTGGTCAGGGTGCCTGAATGGGCCTACCCCAATAATCAGATTGATAAATATCCTAACTGTCATCACAGAGCCTTCATTCAGTAACTGATGGAAGAATATGCATAGATCCACAGCCAAGCACCAAGTTGAGCTCTGGAAGCCCAGTGGAAGAGAGGCAAGAAGGATTATGTGAGCAAAAGGGGTTAAGATCATGATCAGGTGAAATCTACAGAGACAACTGAACCAAGCTCGTAGGAACTCTTGAACTTTAGACTGACAGCTGCAGAACCTGCATGGGACCTGACTAGGGCTTCTGTATACTGGAGACTCTTGTGTAGGTTGGTCTGTTTGAGGGACCCCTGGCAGTAGGATCAGGATCTATCCTGGTGAATGAGCTGACTTTCTAGAGTGCATTATCTATGGCAGGAAGCTTTGCTCTGTCTTGATGCAGGAAGCTTTACTCCCTCTTGATGCAGGGGGATAGGCTTGGCCCTGACTCAACTGAATGTAGCAGTCTTTGCTGACTCCCCATGGGATCCCCTATCCTTTTGGAGGAGGGGATGGGGAGTGAGTCGGGGATAGGAGCTGGGAAGGAAGCAGGAGGAGAAATGAGAGGGGGATCTGTGATTGGTATGTAAAATGAATAAGAAAAAAATCTTTAAAATAAACAAATTACTCTTAGGATAAGGCTTAACCCTCTATTGTCACAGTGCTATAGTCCTAGGTCCTAGAAAGACAGTTATTTCTTTATTTCAGGATTTCTTGTGATTAATTTTTGAATATTTTTTGAGGTTTATTTAAGTGTTTAATTAAATTTTGAACAAAAGTTTAATTTTGAGATCTCAGAGGGTCAGATAACAGAAAGATTATGAGCTAGATTTAAAAGTCTTCTATGAATGGACATTGGTGGCATAACATTATTTTGGGCTCCTGGAGAAAATATCAGAAGAGTTTTAGATGTCCTAGTGAGTTTACAGATAATAACATCATCTATCAACTCCACAGAGCTCACATTCATGTTATTGCAAACCACCTCGTATACTTAGGCCAGTAAACACAATCACCACAGAAGCTTTCTTTCCCAGCAGAATTTGATAACTTCTATTTTTCTCATTTTGTTACTCTCCTTGCATCCATTTCCATTCTTTGATAACTCCAAATATACTAAGTTTTACATTTCCCTCATGTGTTACAATCCTATATGTATTTCCTGGCTTCACAGCAAGTGGTTCTTGGCAGAGTGTTGGAACAATGCTGGTGGGTAGGCAGAATAAATCATGGCACATATTCCCCTTGTGCTGATGATTTTCAATATTCAATATTCATTCATTACAATGAAAGTAATAGGAGATAGAGTATTTTTGACAATAAAATCATATATATGGAAACAAGCTACTATTTTTATTACCCAGGTATGCCTATTTTAAAATCTCTTTCTCCTTTTAATGACTGAAATAATTACAATGACACAGTTGACTGTGCTGATCCTTCAGTAGCACATTATAGATGATATCACATATATTTACCGGAACACACTTCACATTTTGAAACATCTGTTCTTTCATCACCATATTCAATATCCTCATACTTGCCCTAGAAATGAGTACTCTAATAGAATTTCCATACCTAGAATTTCCATATTTTATTTACGTTTTCTGAGTGCTGCACTATGAAACCAAGCCTTGCATGTTATTTGTTTGAATAAATTTTATGTTACTTTAAGCTTCAATACATAGCTATTTCTTATAAAATATACCAGGCTCTGCCTACTCCCCATGGGAGAGCTTGACTTGGAGGAAGTCAAAATGGGGGGAGGGTTGGGGAAGAAGGCTGGGGGATGAAAAGAGGGAGGATGGATGATCTGTGGTTGGTATGTAAAATGAATAGAATATTTAACAAAAAAAAATAGCAGAAACCTAATATAACTGCTTTATGTATTTTTCAAAAATCACTAATATTATATTATATAAATAATTATTTAGTCATTTCTAAGTCATCAATATTGAGACCTACAATAGAACCTGTCTAAAAGATATGCTGGTGCCATATTGGCACAAGTATTATGGGAGTTACCAACCATTGTTTAATTGGATTTAAGGCCTACTCCATGAGATAGAACCTATACTGTTAAAGAGACCAAGATGAAATAAGTCATGTATACTAGGAAAAAACTTACTACTCTAATTCTGCTGAATGAACATAGCAATAAAATGACTTCTAATGACATATTGCCATAGACCCTGGTATTCCTGAACTCTCATCAGAGAGGGTTCTTCTTGCGTTGAATGGCCATTAACAGAAGACCCACACTAGAGAATGTGCAGAGTGGGAAACTCTGGACTCTCAGCTCTAACAGGGATGTCTTTATGACGGTCGTGTCTTCAAAGCTCTGGGGTATATGCAGTAGAAAAAGCTGAAAGATTGTAAGAATCACAGGTAGTAGATGACTCCAGGGAATCTATTTTCCAGACATGTTAGGGCTACTCTATGTAAACTCACAGAGACTGTGACAGCAAACTCAAGACCAACACAAGTTCAAACTAAATAAAACCCCTGAACAAAGAAGGGGGAGTGGGCAAATCATCCCACTCTTAAATAAGAAAATATTTTTAATTGGTAGCTGCTAGAAAAGGGAAAAATTAGTTTTCTGCAGTAGAACAACATGATATATATATCAGTCATACTCTAAGATATGTTTTCTTCTCAGGAGATGTTGGCCAACCCTAAACAGACTCCATATTTTGTGTGTGCTTTATTTTATTTTATTATTATTGTGTATGTGTGTGTGTGTGTGTGTGTGTGTGTGTGTGTGTTTGGTTTTATGGCTTTCCACCCCACCTCTTTTGTTTTCTGAGAGGGGAAAGTATCTAAGCAGACTTAATGGAAGTGAAGGAATGTGATCAAATATATAGTATGGAAATTTAAGATAGATAAATAAATGATTTTTTTCTTAAATTAAGGAAACTTTTTTTCTCAGAATAGAAAAAGAAATATAAGAAGCAAGGTAAATAGCTTAACTATGCTCTGGAAATCTTTGTAAATTGAAACTTAAAGTTATTTAAAGCAAATATTCCCAAAGTCAAAATTTTAAATACTGATACAAAATGACAATTAGGGTTTAAACTTGAATCTCTCTTTATAGAAATAAAATTTGTAGACGGAAGTTTCTGTCCTACCTGGTTCCAAGTAAACACACAGAGGCTTATATCAATTACAAACTGTTTGGCTTATGGCCCAGGCGTATCATTAACCAGCTCTTATAACTTAATTCAACTAATTTCCATTAATCTATGTTTTGCCACGTGGCTTTGTGGTATTACCTGTGTTTCATTACATCTTGTTTCCCTGGCAGTGCTCAGCATCTCCTCTGACTCTGCCTTTCTTCTCCTTGTCTCTCTGCATGGATTACTGCCTGCTTCTAAACTGCCTTGCCATAGGCCAAAGTAGCTCATTTGTTAACCAATAGTAGCAACACATATCCACAGCATACAGAAAGACCATCCCACAGCACTCCCCCCTTTTCTGTCTAATCAAAAAGGAAGGTTTGCATTTCAACATAGTAAAATTACTATGTAACAAAGTAACAAAACAAGTATCAAGCAAGAATAACAGTTATAATATCTAGTCTATTTGTATTTAGCAAAATTAAAGAAAATACTCTATCATCTAACCTATTTTTGTGAATCTAAAGTTTAATATCTGATTTATATTTTACCATGACTAAGGAAAACTATAACCATCTAGATTTCAACTCCATCATAGACCTGAGAAGGATATAATACTATCTGAGTAAACAGAAAGTGCATTGTAAGCAACTTCCAAAATTCTAGAAATGACAGAGACATCTGGCTGTCTGGGCAGTTGCCCAAAATTTTTCTGTAACATTGGGGCATCCATCTTCAGGTCTAGAGTATCTGGCAGATTTTTCAGTGAAGCAGAAAATTTGAAGAACTGTTCTACCTGTTGGCAAAGTTCATCAGTCACTTTTCTCTGTGTCCTGCAGAATGTCTGGCAGTTTCTTCTGTGAAGCAGAAACCTGAAGGACCATTTTCCTTTGTTTTTGGAAAAATTCAGTGGTCAGTTTCCTATGGGTTCTGAATGTTCAGTTTATAAAACATATTGTCAAGCAGTCCGGACAAAAGCAGTTTCTTGCCCAGATGGCTAGCCTTTTCTATATTGTAAGCAAATTCCATAATGAGTTTCTTTAATGCCCATCATCCTTTTTGAAGTAGACTGGTATTGCCAGGAGCAGACATGTCTCACTGTCCAGAAAAGACTAAGTGCTCAAAACATTTTTTTTTTTTTTTGTTTTTCGAGACAGGGTTTCTCTGTGTAGCTTTGCGCCTTTCCTGGAGCTCACTTGGTAGCCCAGGCTGGCCTCGAACTCACAGAGATCCGCCTGCCTCTGCCTCCCGAGTGCTGGGATTAAAGGCGTGCGCCACCAACGCCTGGCTTGCTCAAAACATTTTAATTGCCATAATCTGTAGGCTTTTGAAGTGTTTGAATATTATCTACCTAATTAAAATATATCTTTGTGTATCTAGGAAACTTAACTAACATGACTATAAGTTTGATTATCATTGATGACTAATTATTAATCTATATTTCTTAATTATATATTACAATTTTAAATGAATTGCATAAACATAATACCTTAAACAAGAGTAGAAATATACATACAGTATAACAAAATTGATCTTAAATTTACATCAATAAACCAAAACCATGCCAATGTAAAGTATTTTGAGATTAACAGTTGTTCTTTAGAGTTAAGTAGATTTAATAATCTACCTTTTATTCATCATTTCTATATCATATCTTTATATATCATATCCCACTTTCTTCTTTTAGAAAGAGATTGACTATGACAAATACAATTTGTAACCAACCCCCCTAAACAAAGACAAACATCCATAATCCATTTTTGGGAAGGTGGGCATAATTTTCCAAGCTACTTCCTACTGATTGGGGCCACTGTTAATCTTATGAGGGCCCTGAGAACATTTAGGATTATGGTCAAGTCTTTACTGAAATAGTCTGTGAGGCTGGATCATCTCAGCCAGCAGCCTTGAAGCCTTTCCAGATGCAGAACTCAGAGGAAACTGCACCAGAGGCACTCTAAAATGTTGGAACATCTGGGCCATCTGTTTCTATTGGAGATTTTTCAGGGGGTCTTCCTTGATCAAATTTGATTTTTCTTAACACAGAATGAATCCACAACCTCTCATTTCCTGTAGAAATAAAAGTAGAACCTTTTTCCAAAGCAACATATCCTTAGGTCCAAATTTTGAAGTCAAAATATCTTTAACATATATATGTTGTTTTAACTTAGCAGCCTTTACAATCAAATGTCTTTCTGCAGTTAGCTCATTAACAGTCAAAAATTTAAAGGAAACACAGTAATATACTTAATCCAGACTCTCTGTGTATTTTCTATCTTTATGTGGCTTATTTCTTTTATATTACTTTTACTGTCTCCTTAAAGACTTTATTTTTTAAAACTATTTGTTTCTTTATATAACTGCCTCTACTCTTTTTCCTCTCCCTTCCAAGCCTATGTACTTTTTTATACACACTGTAAACTGTTTAGAGGATTTTTTTCTGTCTGGATATATCCCTTTGTGTATCTGTAATCTTTTTCTGACCAGGAGAGTTTTTAAACTGTGCAAACTGGTGGCTTTGGTGGCTGGCTTTGCCCTGCTCAGCTTTTCAACATGGTGCAGGTGACAATGAGTCATGCTTACCTCCCCAATTCTGGGAAGTACTATTAAATACCATAGAGCTGTGTTCTTAAGCCCACAGACAGCAGCAGGGGCTGGGAGAAGCCTCTTTGTACCAAGGCCTGTGGGAGAGACTGCTTGAGCCTGCCATGTCACAATCCAGGCCAGGGAACAATCTCTGTACTGCGGCCCGTAATGAGCAACTTGAACTAAGAAGCTGTTCTTAGCTCCATTTTAGAATTTTTTTTTAAGCTCTCTGGTTTTATATGGAAATTCTTGCCAAATGTCTGGTGCCAAAAATTATCTGCCTTTGGTAACAGCTAAAAAAAAAAATCACATTTTTTTGTTGTTGTTCATCCAGAGTGCTAATCATCCATCACATATTTTTATGACAATTCAGGGTATCATCCTCTCCATATTCATTCTTAATTTATACCATTCCTCATCCATGTCCATAGGATGTATACCAATAATTACAAAATCAAATTGATTTCCTAATTAGTAAATATTCATTTTATGTGAAAATGGTATTGATAAAGCCATTCAAAGGATAGAAACTTTGGTACAGTGTGGAAAAAATGTTCAATATAATATGCATATAAACACATGTATGTCTAGACTTGGAAAAATGTCCATTGTGTTACACATGTTTATGTGTGTGTGTGTGTGTGTGTGTGTGTGTGTGTGTGCATTTCTTTCCTCCAGAACAATTACATGTTTGTAGAAGAACATGACCTTGCCTCAGTTTCTACTTTTCCAACATCCTTAAATATAGTAGACATTTTAAATGTTCAGCTTGTTATAACAAAACCATAATGATTGAGTCAATGAACATAAAAAGAAATAGTTTGAGGTAGGACAACCACAGCTGTGAAAAGAAGGCACAAGAAAACACAAATTGAGACTCAGAATGATATTCATCTATTAATCATTAAAGTGTCCTGGATAACTCACACTTTCTTTTTCTTCAACATGCCTATGATACAATGCCATGACAAACTCCTAATGGATATATATTATAGTTTTTCTGTTTGTGTCCTATTTAACTTGGTCTCCCCACATATGCCTAGTAAATTCTGTAATAAATACCTCACACACTTAGAATTTTGGCTTCAAAATAGTTTTAAAATTCATATTGTTATAGAAACATAACATTATTAAATATTTAGGTTCAAATATGAACTCAGAAAACATACATGATATAATTTTGAAGTTTATTAGATCAAGTATTTCTATCCTTTTACATATTTTTGATTAACTTAAGACAGTATTAACAAAAATAGAAAGACATGGGCTAGAGTGATGTTTAAGTGGTTAAGAGTATTTTCTATTCTTGCATAAGGCCCACATTCAGTTTCCAGCACTCACCTTGAGTTTCTCACAACCACAGGTAACTCCAGATCCAGATAATCTGACAACCTCTCTCAAAATTTGCAGTCATGTGCACATACTCATATAGATATACACATGTACACATACATTCACACAGATACACACACACACACACACACACACACAGATATACATGCAGCCCAACCCAGACACACACACACACACACACACACACACACACACACACACACACACATACAGAGAGAGAGAGAGAGAGAGAGAGAGAGAGAGAGATACACACATATATACCCTTAAACACAGATACACACATACATACCCACACAAAGAGAAACATGCCCACATACAGATAAACACACACATACCCACATACAGTAACATATATATCCACATAGATACATACACATACCGATATACAGATACACAAATACTCATGCCTACACAGAGATACACACACATACTCATACACAGATACACACACATACTCACATAAAGATACACTCACATATGCACACACTGATACATGCACATACACATAGTTAATAATAAAACAAATTTTCAATAAATAAAGTATTAAAACAGAATTTAAAAATATTTTTCCTTTTAAAAAAGTAGATGATACAAATGAGATATGAATCTTTAAATAAAAGAAAGCAGTTATAGCTTAGAATCTGTTTTTTATTTTTGAAATTATGGTATAAGGGGGAAAGGTAAAATTATATAAAGTACATAATGCAAATTAAAAGATTACATACATTTAAATTCCTATATACTCAAGGGTGCTACTTCTGAAAAATTATACTAAATGTCAACTTTAATTATAAAACTGAAGAAACTATTAATTATTAATCAATATAATTTTAGAGGCTTTTGAGAATTTGAGAATCTCTCAAATCATACTCAAATCAATTTTTCCAACTGTTGATGTATCTAACTATATTAGTGCTCAAGAAAATATATTTATTACTGACATTTACATGTTCTTTGTAATGCCAACAAATGGCTCTTAAGAAATAATGAATATTAATAGTATATAGATGATGCATCACCCTCACAATTTTATAACAAAAATATTTTTAAAATGTGTTGCTTGAGGATTGGGTTCCCAAAAGCCATCTCAAGCACTGGGGACATATCCTGATCCTACTGCTAGGAGCCCCACAAACAGACCAAGCCACACAACTGCATGCAAAGAACCTAGGTGAGTCCCATGCAAGCACCCTAGCTGTTGGTCCAGAGTCAATTAGCACCCATGATCTCAGCTCAGCTGTCTCTGCGGGTCCCCGTCATGACCTTGACCATTGGCCCATATAATTCTTCCTCTTTTTCTTTAACAGGACTCCCAGAGCTTGGTCCAATGCTTGGCTGTGGATCTCTGCATCTGCTTCCATCATTTACTGGATGAATGCTCTCTGGTGACAATTAGGGTAGTCACCAATCTGATCACAGAAGGCTAGTTCAGGCACCCTCTCCACTATTGCTAGGAGTCTTAGCTGGGTGTCGTCTTTGTAGATTCCTGGCAGTTTCCCATACACCAAGTTGTTTTCTAACTCCAAAATGGCACCCCCTTATCAAGATCTATCTTTCATTATTCTCTCTGTTCATCCTGCCTTCAACCCTCCCTACCTGATCCCTCATGTTCTCATACCTCCCCCACCCACTCCCCTAGTGTACCCAGAAGATCTTCTCTATTTCCTTGTCCCAGTAAAATTCATGTGTCTCTCCTAGGGCCCTCGTTGTTACCCAGCTTTTCTGGGTAGCCTTAATAGCCAGAACCTGGAATCAACCTAGATGGTCCTCAACTGAAGAATGGATAAAGAAAATGTGGTACATTTACACAATGGAGCACTACTCAGTAGTAAAAAACAATGACATCATTAAATTTTCAGGCTAATGGATGGAACTAGAAAAAATCATTCTTGAGGTAACCAAGACCCAGAAAGACAAACATGGTATATATTTACTCATAAATGGCTATTATCTGTAAAATAAGGAATAACCATTCTCATTCTGACCTTGGGAATCAGCATCTGAGCTTCTTTGACTGTAAAATTAGCATTCTCCCATAGCTTCCATTTTATTTTTATTTTCTTAAAAATGTGTATGTGTGTGTGTGATGCATACAATTGTGTCTATGAGGTATCTGTGTCTGTATGTGTGTCTGTGATCTGTGTGGGTCTGTGTGTATTGTGATTGTGTGTGTGTGTGTGTGTGTGTGTGTGTGTGATGTGTCTGTGTTGTGTGTGTGTATGATTTCTTTTTCTAGGTGAAGAAGTGCATGTGCCATGTTGTGTGTGGAAGTCAGAGGAAAGCTTTCAGAGTCAGTTGTCTCTTCCAACTCTGGATTCATATATTTGAATGATTGGTCTTCATGGAGTGGTACTGCTTGAGAGGGAGTAGGAGGTGTTACTTGGTTGGAGTAGGTGTGGCCTTGTTGGAGAAAGTGTATCACTGGGAATGAACTTCGGGGTTTCAAAAGCTCAAGCCAAGTCCAGTGTCTCTCTTCTGCTGCCTGAGAATCTGGATGTAAAATTCCCAGCAGCCACACTCTCACCATGTCTGCCTGCATGATGACATGCCTGTCACATTGATGAAAAGGGATTAAAACTCTGAAATTGTAAGCTAGCTCCAAATGAATACTTTCCTTTATAAGAGTGGCCATGGTCATGTTGTCTCTTCACAGCAATAGAACACTGGACTAGAACAGGATTAAACTCAGGTCAGCAGGTTTGCCCAACATGTACATTCCCCCACCACCCCATCCCCTTGCCTTATTTCCCAATTTCTGATTTCTAATTTCCAAATGAGAGTCACTACCTTGTCTCCCATGGTTCCTGGGTCTTCTAAACTGGGCTGAGGAACACTGTTATTAGTTGTGTGGAGTGCAACTCTGTTGCTTCCTGTGCTGTCTGAGGTTCCCCTCAGAGCCTGAGGAGTCTCCACAGCTCAGCTTCTGCATGGAAGATTCGTTAAACTGCAGCTAAGAATTTCAGAACAACTGGAGTGAGGCAAAGTTAGTCTCTTGGTTAAGACATAAGACAGACATGCTGGAGAGGGAGTGTAAGAAGAAAGCACCTAAGTGATTCAGCTGCAAAGTTTTAGGTTTATGATATTTAAATAACTTGTCATTCTACTTTTCTGTTTGTCATAAATATGTTTTCTTAAATCAGTAAAATTGTAAACTTATTTCTAATTACATATGGTAGGGAAGGAATATAGCTGAGACAATGGGTCAATAGTCTCCACTGTTGTGTTGAAATTCATCAGTCTGTCAGCAAATTTGGTTGATATGGGGGCTGGCCGTTTTTCTTCTCCCATGTCTCCTTAACCCTTTCCTGTCTATCTTACATCAGTATCATAAATTATTTGCTTCTCCAGGTTCCATGCAACCATTCAGGTAACTTCTTAACTTCCGTTCCTTTAAAGCCTGTATCACATGGATGAGAGTTATAACAGTGACAAGTTCTGCTTTGAGGTATAACAATCTGAACCATAGAATTATCAGATTCTCTAACCTTGAGGAAGCACTTCCCTATTGCCTAGTTCAATATGGCATCGTCTTGAATGACCCCCAGTATACATAAATTTCCTCTGTTAATCAAAGCAGTACATCTTAGTAAGTATTTCTATTGCTTCAATGAAACGCCTTGACCAAAAGCAAGTAGAGGAGGAAAGGTTATTTGAATTACACTTCCACACTGTATTCTATCCATGATGGAAGTCAGGAAAGGAACTCAAATAAGACAGGAACCTAGAGGTAGGAGCTGATGCAGAGGCTAGGGAAGACTACAGCTTACTAGCTTGCTCCTCTTGTCTAGCTCAGCCTGCTTTCTTATAGAACTCAGGACCACAAGCCCAGGGATGACATCACATACAATGGGCTGGGTTCTTCCACATCAATCAATAATTAAGAAAATGCCCTACAGCTGTATCTTATAGAGACATGTTCTCAATTGAGATTTCCTCCCTTCAAATAACATTAGGTCATGTCAAGTTGACATAAAACTGTCCAGCATACAGTCTATTACCTTTAAATTTAACTTCACTCAGGTTCTCAAGACGTTTATAGAAAGAGGTCAGATTTATGGCCTGAATACCACAGGAATGGCCTTAGTCCAAGTTACAGCAGATTATTCGTTACTCTGAGAAACATTATATACCTATATACATTTCTCTCAGCATTCCTGTTATCCAAGATCCCAGAAGATGGTCCCAAGAAGCTGGGTTTCCAGCATTCCATGGATTTTCCAGCATAATATGCCAAAACATTTTCATATTTTTCTCATAAAAATGTTCCAAAATTCTAAAACCCATATTCTTATTACTAATTTCTGTTTTAGTTTGATTTATCTTGCTATGACAAAAATCTATGAGCAAGGGAATTTCAAAAGATAAAAGGCTTTATTAATTTTACAATATCAGATTACAGCCCATCTTCACAGGAAAGTCAAGGCAGAGACTTGAAGTCGCTATCCTTACATCACATCACATCCCAGGCAAGGAGAAAGAGCATAATTTGTGAATGCTCAGTCACGATCAGTTCTCTCTTTATACTTAGACAGAACAGGGTCTTCTACCTAGGGAATGATCTTACTCCCAGTGGACTGGCTCTTCCCAAACAGATTAATGGAATCAACATAATCTTGCTCAGACATGCCCACAGGTCACCCTACCTAGGCAATCCTTCAGTGAGACTTTCTTTTCAGGT
The DNA here is from genome assembly GCA_902168425.1 of Peromyscus attwateri. Lineage (NCBI taxonomy): Eukaryota > Metazoa > Chordata > Mammalia > Rodentia > Cricetidae > Peromyscus > Peromyscus attwateri. The sequence goes on along the minus strand of CABHPP010146647.1, from coordinate 6,560 downwards.
GACTCTACATTTTGTCAAGTTGACAATTCAAAGGAACAATCATACTACTGTAGAAGATAAAGAAATTGACAGCAAAAAAAATGACAGAAAGAGGTTTTCCTATGGAAAGGAAGAGAAATATCTCTTCTGTCCTTTTTTATTTCTTATTTAAGATGGGAGCATATAAGCTTACTTGCTCTGTGCTATCACATGCATTAAAATATAACATGTATATCACATTTTTATACTGCTTTTTGACCCAAAAACTTCTATTACAACAACCTTGGAGGCCATCCTTTGAAATATAAACATCTAAGAATACAGCCTAGCCTCAGTTTATCTGTATGCAGGAGAACGATTGTTTATGGAGAAGCCTTGCTCTAGTTACAAATGTTTCCATCATAAAGATAAGAGTTTGTAAGACAAATTGCTAAATGATCTTATTAATAAAAAAACAAAGCCAGGTATTGGGGTAAAAACCTGAGATATTAGAGGAATAGGAAAAGCCACAGCCAACCTCACCTTACAGATGCCTCCATCTCCAAAGAGAGACCTACTTCCTGTATACCTACCCCTATATATCTTTCTGTTCTGTTATCTCACTTCTTTTCTGCGCTCAGCTACATCACTTCCTGTCCATCTTTACAGACCTCCAGACCTCTATGGTTAGTGTTGGGATTAAAGGTACAGGTCACCGTGCTTGGCTCTGTTCCCCAGTATGGCCTTGAACTCACAGAGATCCAGATTGGATCCCTGCCTTCCGAATGCTAGGATTAAAGGTGTGTGCTACCATTGCCTGACTTCTATGTTTAATATAGTGGCTGGCTTTTTCCTTTGATCCTCAGATAAGCTTTATTAGGGTGCACAATATTTTGTGTGACACAATATATCACCACAAGATGATTTTTTTTCCTTTGTGAAGCCAGTTATCTAAGTCTCAGGGTCATTCTGTCTATCTTTTGACTCTGGTCAGCACTGTACATGAGATGCAGTATTATTGGTCCTCTATCTTTAGGGCTATTATTTATGGGCAGATTAGGATGTTCTTGCTTGGTACACACAAGGACAGAATTTCTTTTTCCTGGCATGCACATAACATTTTGATATGAGGCTTATTCAATAATAAAACTCTTTCCCTTTTCTCATATCTTTGTTCAGAAAAATTTTAGTTGGGGACATTTTTTGTTATTAATTACATCTTCTCCCAATATCGCCTTAAAGAAAACGTTATGAGTTTGTGAGTTGAAAGGAAGACAGAATCCAGTGTTTTTATAAATTATAATTTAATAACAACACAATATTCAGCACAATGTGTGATTGCATACTGTCTGCCTGGTAGGCAGCCATGCTATGAATTTGAGGCAGGGCCAGCATTCCTGCTGTTCTGTGCTCAATTCACAAAGGTGGCTGCACTGAAGGGATGTCAGTAGAAAGGCAGAAAATGGTCCAAGCTCTGAATGAAGACCTGCAGAGTGAGAATACAGGACCATTATATCATAACATTATAATTATAAAACTGAACCGATTCCCAGACAAAATGGGCAAATATAGAACTCAAGAGAAAACGAGCACATTGGTTTCTTTAGTGAAGTCAGTAGCCAACGGAACAAAGTTAGCACAGCTTTGCAAGAAGCAACACCCTTAGAATTTGAGAGTAGGTGCCAAAATTATGTAGGGGGTGTGATAAGCTTATTTCTTTATTAGGATCATGGACTAAATCCTCCCCTTATAAGCTGCATGAATGTTGTGTCAACCAAAAATTCAGTATGAATAACATTATAATTACAAAAGTGACTTCCCTAGCAGAGTTTCCTTGACTATCTGACTCCTCTAACATTGCTCAGGGACAAAGATTTGGGAGCCAAGCAAGCTATTTCAGTGCAGGCCTCATTATAATCTAAACAGCTCTTAAAGAAACACAAAACTAATAGCTGGGAAGTTAAACAAGTCCTGGAGTGTGACAGGGGTGGTGGAGGAAAAGGAGTCACTTCTTGTTCTTTCCAATGAGTGTGTCTTGACAGTGAGCCAGAAATGTCCTTATTTCTGTTGGAAGTTCTTTCTTGGCCGTAGACCAGGGAAGATAGAAATGTTTAAGGACACTGGTTCCTGTTTTCAGCTCCAGTTAGCTTTCTTTCAATTATACACTGCAACCCAATCAGAATCAGCAGAACTGCACAGGTGATGTATGCAGTTTGATATTCCATTGGCCCTTGAAGCCATGCCTGAACCCTCAGTCCAAGCAACGGAGTGAAGAGACAGATGAACAGTTGATCAGTGGGGCAAATATACTTTCCAGCTTATCTTTCCATGCCACAAGCAAGTACTTTCATTAACTTCTAGAAAGTTAATATTGGTGGCGAATCTTTCTCAGTATCTACTCTTGCTGTTCAGGATCTCTGATGCCTCCTCTGTCTTAAGCTCTTTCCTATAACAAGCTTCTTTATACAATAAACTATTCAGTTGTCCATGACATCCATTCTTCATGTTTATGAATGAATGGACTTGGGAGGTGCTGACCTGGGATGCTTTGAAGACTTTTGCCTGAGTTATGATCAGGTTAGGTGAGAAAGACTCCAGCATACTCAAGGGTAGTAAACTTTTGCTCTGTTTGAATTGAACTTGCTTCCTACATCTCTGCTTTGCAATGTGACAATACAGCAAGAAGACAATCCTTTATAAATGAAGAAGGCACACTCAATAGATTCTTGCATTCCAGCAAACTTATCTTAACCTTTCAGTCTCCAGAATTTGGAGAAATAAATGCTCTTTGTCCAAGGCACTTAGTTGATCTAAGGAAAATTGTTATCACATATCTAATAAAGATATCTGCCAATTGAAAGAGATAAATTCATGCACACATCTACATTCACATACACAATATTTCTGTAGGTTGTCGTAAATCATAATTTTAAACAGAGAAATTAGAACTGTCTCTAAAATAGGAATCATGGACAAATCTCATCATAGCAGCCTCCAGTTTTCTATCTGGAACCTGTAGATCATGGATGAACTTGTGTTTACTAACAGATGAAAGAATTCAAAACTGAATTAATCATATAGTTTAACAGACCTTTGTATAAAGCTTTGACCGAAGCTTTTTTATTTATAGGTATATATAAATAACAAATCATGTAATAGTCTGCATTAAAATTACTAGGAACAGAATGGTTTAAAGTACTCTCCCCAGATAAGTAGGAATCATGATTAAATCCTCATTTAGTTTGTATTAAAATTTCCTCTATCTCTGTATAATTCCTCATGGGAATAAAAAATATTTTCTACTAAACTTTCTAAAGGAAAATACTTAAAATCATAGCCTTAAATATGGATATGAATCCAATAAAAGGCCACTTATAGTAAAATAATAATTTGAAGGTAAAAGACAAGAAATAGTATAAATTAAGAATTATTTTAAAAGACGGCATAGAAATACATTTATGCAGTTTAGATATGTGTTTAGAAAATATACAACAAAGATGAATCTCTTCACTAACATTAAGTAATTGAAATGAGATTTAATTTATTATCAGATAACAAGTAAGTGTGATGAATAACCTACATGCTCCTCTTATGGGATCAACCATAAATCTTGTTCCTATAATGCTTATGGGCCCAGGATCAGCCTCCAGGAAAAGAAAAGACAAACAAAAACACAACAACCAAATAGACAAAATGAATGGTCAAGCTGATATAAAATGAGAGGTAGTATTAAAAATAAATACACAGTCAAAACAAATTTTAATTGAGGTACATGAGCACAATAGATTAATATGGCCCCACATATTACACTAATTCCCTTGGGCTATGACTTTCTGCCTTGCCTTGTTGATGTCAGTATTCTTAAGTGACTTACGTTGGGAAGATATGTTGAATAAACATTATATAAACAGGTGTTATTTAGAAAGAGTATTTGACTATAGTTCTGGTGCATAGGAGAAAATAAGCTATCTCAGAAATAAGTCTCACTGATTTCTGACTTCATAACAAAATTCTGTTGAGAAGAAATGAACTAACTAAACCCTGGAAGACACACAAACAATCAGATTAGGCTAATTAGTGCAAATAATAAACACTAGCATTCCAAGGATTGTGTATGGGTATATTAATCATAATAAAGGGTGTGTTAATATTTCATGGGACACAGAGAAGCCTAAAATATAGTGTACTACACATAAGTAGACTACTAAAATTGCTTCAAATATAGTGTAGTTAACTAGACAAGTTTGTTTTAAGTAAAGATTTAAGAAAAAGAATGGACATAAAAAATAGAAACAGAAACATTCATTAAGAGTTAAGAAATTGTATACAAAATGAAGCATAAAAAATTTCAAAGTGTAAGTGAAAATTGTTAGAACATTTGAATAGCAGTAACTTCAGATTCAGGAAGGTCAATAAATGGTGATCAAAATCAATAAACAGAAGCCAACCAAAACAGAAAATATGAAATCAATACACCATAAAAATAAAAGACAAGATATTGCAAGTAAAATAGTGTGTTACTTACCGGTCAATCAACGTTCAACTCTTTGATGCGCTATCAACAAAGAAAAATGGTAATAGATGCTAGCAATTAGTGGAGTGAACGAGCATATCTTCCTTTAAGAGTTAAACTGAAAATACCACATTTTAGCTAAATGAAAATAAGAGGAGCAATCCCCAAGACATGTATACCAGTTACAACTAAAATATTGATAAATCTTAGAGACAGAAACAACCACAGAGTACTCTTTTACTAGCACAATTGATAGACAGTTTCCTTGCTTCATATAAATATAGTATTAACAAGCAAAAGAATTTAGTATTTTCAAAAACGTGTGGATTATTTATGATAACAGACTTCATCTATACCCAGGAATGTGGCATCAAAACATTTGCAATGTCATTTTATGGTTACTGGTGACAATGAAATTGAGTGAGAATCCAACAACAAATGTATAAAGGTAATGAACTTACTTCAAAACTCAAGGACAAACTTGGAAATAAATGAGATGTCATTGAAAAAAATAACAATGCCTATTAGGCAAAACTTAAATGCATGGCAATGAAAGGTTAATAAAACTCTCGGGGAATGCAACCAACTAGCAATTAAATTAATCATGTTATGTCCACTTAAAAAGTAAAATAATAATAATAGTTATTATTATTAAAATTATTATTGATTTAAGTTCCAATCAGAAAATGTTAAAACAACAGGGGATTATATTCAAGTTGTAGGAAGAACATTATAGAGAGAAGAGTAGGGATTGATAAGATAAAATATAAACAAAAATGGGTTATACCTCAACATTAAAGATCCAAGCTCCCCCATATTATTCATTGAATGGACTCACAAGGGAAATTCAATAATGGTTCTTGCAATCAAGAAAATAGCAATGAAAATAGTCAAATGTCAAGAATGCAAAAATCTCATGGACCTATAGCTATTAAAAACAGAAGGAATCCTAGAAGTTTAAATAATCATCAGATACGATTTTACAGCATACTGTCTAAACTACATTTAAGCATGTACATCATTCACTGTAATCTCCCAATTTAAAAAAAAATATTATGCTGCCTTCATAAAATTTTGAACAAGGAAATACGCTAGATCCCCTTGAATGGAGTTTAATGTAATGAATAAACAATATAATTTAAACCCAGAAAAACACAAAACAAAACAAAAAATCCTGAAAAAAAGAAAAATAGGAGGAGCCACCAAATATACTGTCATTTGCATTTCCCAAACAATGCAAGTAATTTGGAAGTTTATACATTGCAGTGAAATTTTAACTGTTGCTAGAAAAGTAAGCCATAAGATAACACCAATACAGGATATATAAACCTAAAGCAATCTTCTGATTATGGTAACAAAGACTCCTGTTTCAAATGTCTGCTTTGTTAACATGACCTGAAATCTAGCATTAGAGAACAAAGCTAGACCATGGCAGTCAGAGTAGGGGAGGTGAAGAGAAGATGAAATATCTGTAAGATTTAGTTATAATTATTGATTTCTTTTGCTGACATTTTTGGCAGGAGAGAGATGTGGGGATAAGAGGAAAATAGCTGTGGGTAGGCAGAGGTGCATCTAGTTTTTAAGGAAGGAAGAATGCAGAAAAGAGAGGGCAGGGTATTAATACCTTTCTTATATCACATTAAACTTAAGTTGACCTGTAACTATCCAGCAATGAGACAGAAGAAATCAAAGTTATGGCTGAATATGTTTCACTTAAAATAACAGGTAATATCATACTTGGCCACTGAATTTTACATTTTATCCATTTTCTGTTTAAAATAATATGTACTGTTTTTTTAGTTGGCAAGATGTTAACATTTGCCTTGTAACAAAACTCTATGTTTTTCTTTTCCATTTTTATGAATATATGGTGCACTGTTTAGTTCATTGTCAACTAGACACAAGCTAGAGTCATCAAAGAGAAGGGAACCTCAATTGAGAAAATATATCCATAAAATCAGGCTATATGCAAGCCTGGAGGGCATTTTCTTAGAAGCTGATACATGAGAAGAGCCCAGTCCACTGTGGGTGGCACCATCCCTGGGCTAATGGTGCTGGGTTCTATAAGAAAGTAGTCTTAGCAAGCCCT
>CABHPP010146645.1:6219-40773 GCA_902168425.1 Peromyscus attwateri | reverse complement strand
GAAGTGAAAGCCTGATACCAGAATTTACTTTTTTGAACTTTTTGAACTTAAAATGAGATAAAACTACAAAAAGATTTTGGTTATGGATTTCTCATATTTGGAAGGCTAGTACCAGAATTTATCATTTGAATTTTGAGACTTAAGAAATAAAATGCACAATAGAGATTTCATTTCAATGGGACAATTTTGAGTTTATTTATAGTAATGACCTAGGAATTGTTTACTGGAATTGGGTTAAAAATGGAACTGTTTAAATGAAGAAATTTATTGTTTCTACCTTGACTCAAGATGCAGTTTTGTGTATGCATATATGCTGGTGATTCATGTATTATTCTACGTTAAAAATGCAGTTGTTTTGTGGAACTGTTTATGTAAAATGGAATCATGTACAGAACTGGTTTTGTGTTACAAATGGAACTGTTTAAATGGAAAAGTTTGGGTTTTCTAACTAGGTTTGAGATTTTGTTTAAAAAATTATAAAGAAAAGGGAGAGTTAATATTCCTTAGTCTACTTAATTTAAAAAATTGTTTGAGTGGATTATATTGCTTTTCAATATGGGTTTGTAGGAATTGTATAAGTTTGGGTTCCTCTACCTAGGTTTGAGAGTTTGTTTAAAAAAAATTATAAAGAAAAGGAGTTACGAGATTGAATTGTTTGCAGAAACCTATTGCTATTAATGCACCCTGGTTTTGTGGAGTTAAGGAAATATTTAAGTTTGTGAATACATCAAAGTTTTTCCTATGTTCTGTTAGCAAGAAAATTCAAATGATTAAGAGTTAAAGTTGTAAGACGGAGAAAATTAACTATATATAGCACCATATATGCTAATTCAAATAGTTCTGTTAAGAGTTTGCTTTAAGATTGGGAGAATTGTGACTATGTATAGCAACATTTATGTTAACCTGTTAATGGTAATGATGAAGCTAAGGGATTCTTTAAGTTTGTAGTCACCTTAAGAGTTTTTGGTTTAGAAAGGGCTTGAGGCAGCTAAGACTACTGTAGTCACGTTGGACCTAATTCAAAAGAGAAATACCATCTATATCAACCTCTACTCCCATACTGGGAGGTGTAACAGCTATGGAGATTGCTGTAAACCATTAATAGTTATTTTTTATATATTAAGAAAGGGGGACCTATGGCAGCCCATTTTCAGGTTCCTCATGGCTTTACCCAGCAGGTCCGCATAGAGGATGATTAGGACCACGGGCCTGAGTGCAGGTGTCTGAGATGGTCTGCACTTGGCTGTGCTGGGGGAGGAGGTCATTTGCTCCACCCCTTGGCGTCTCTATAAAAACCCTGGGACAGAGACAGTCAGGGCCCGTTGGAATAGGTTCCAGGCCCTCTCGAGGCTATCCTTTATTTTCTATCTGTTTATCTCCGCAAGATTCTCCGCAAAAAATCCTTCTATCTAGTATTTCCTGCTGCTCACACTCAAGAAAACTCTGGGAAGCTGTGGGGTTGGTGGGTAAATGCCCCACACCCAAGGAAGTTAGATGCACCCATGAAAACACAGGCAATAGATAATCCAATACCAACAAATCCGAAAGAAGGGAAACACACAACACCACCACCAAAAAATAACAGGAATTAACAATCACTGGTCATTAATATCCCTTAATATCAATGGACTATAAAGACACAGGCTAACAGGATAGATAAGAAAACAGAATCCGTCTTTCTGCTGAATACAAGAAACACACCTCAACTTCAAAGACAAATATTACCTCAGAGTAAAGAACTGGGAAAAGTCTCTCCAATCAAATGGACTTAAGAAGCCAGCTGGAGTAGCTATCCTAATATCTAACAAAATAGACTTCAAACAAAAATTAATCAAAAGAGATCAAGAAGGACATTACATATTCATCACAGGAAAAATCCATCAAAATGAAGTCTGAACATTTATGTTCCAAATACAAGGGCACCCACATTTGTAAAAGAAACATTACTAAAGCTTAAATCATGCATCAAACCCCACACACTAATAGTGGGAGACTTAACTCCCCACTCTCACCAATGGACAGATCTGCCAAAGAGAAACATAACAGAGAAATAAGGGAACTGACAGACATTATGACTCAAATGGACTTAATAGACATCTAGAGAACATTCCACCCAAACACAACAGAATATATCTTCTTCTCAGCACCCCATGGAACCTTCTCTAAAACTGACCACATACTCAGTCACAAAGCAAATCTCAACAGATTTAAAAAATGGAATAACCTCCTGTATTTTATCAGACCGCCATGCCTTAAAGTTAGAATTCAACAACAACAAAAATTACAAAAAGCCTACAAACTCATGGAAACTGAGCAATGCTCAACTGAATCACCACTGAGACAAGGAAGAAATAAAGAAATTTAAACTTCCTAGAATTCAATGAAAATGAATATACAATATATCCAAACTTAGGGACACTATGAAAGCAGTACTAAGAGGAAATTCATAGCAGTAAATGCATACATAAAGGAGTTGGAGAAATTTCACACTGATGACTTAACAGCACACCTGAAAGCTCTAGAACAAAAAGAAACAAACTCATCCAAGAGGAGTAGATGCCAGGAAATAATCAAATTCAGGGCTGAAATCAATAAAATAGAAACAAAGAGAACAATATAAAAACAAAGTTTGGTTCCTTGAGAAAATCAACAAGATAGACAAGCCCTTATCCAACCTAACCAAAAGACAGAGAATGAATATCCAAATTGACAAAATCAGAAATGAAAAGGGAGACATAACAACTGACAATGAGGAAATCCAGAGAATCATCAGGTCATACCTCAAAAACCTTTACTCCACAAAATTGGAAAATCTAAAAGAAATGGATTATTTTCTGGATAGGTACCATATACCCAAATTAAATCAAGATCAGATAAACAATTTAAATACACCTATAACTGCTACTGAAACAGAAGCAGTCATTGAAAGTCTACCAAACAAAAAAAGCCCAGGGACAGATGGTTTTGTTGAAGAATTCTACCAGAATTTCAGAGGAGTGCTAATACCAATACTCCTCAAATTGTTCCACACAATAGAAACAGAAGGAACATTGCCAAACTCTTTCTATGAGGCTATAGTTATCCTTATACACAAACCACACAAAGATGCAACAAAGAAAGAGAATTACAGACCAATCTCCCTCACAAAAATTGATGCAAAAATAATAAAATACTGGCAAACCAAATCCAAGAACACATCAAAAAACCCATCCATCATGATCAAGTAAGTTTCATCCCAGAGATGCAGGGATGGTTCATCATATGAAAAATCTGTCAATGTAATGTATCATATAAAAAAAACTGAAAGAAAAAAAACCACATGATCATCTCATTAGATGCTGAAAAAGCCTTTGACAAAATCCAACACCTCTTCATGATAAAGGTGCTGGAGAGATCAGGAATACAAGGAGCATACCTAAACATAATAAAGGCAATTTAGAGCAAGTTGACGGCCAACATCGAATTAAATGGAGAGAAACTCAAAGCATTTCCACTAAAATCAGGAACATGACAAGGCTGTTCACTTCCTCCATGTCTATTCAATACCATACTTGAAGTTCTAGCTAGAATAAGAAGAGAACCAAAGGAGACAAAGGGGATACAAAATGGAAAGGAAGATGTCAAATTTTCACTATTTACAGATGATATGGTAGTCTACATAAGTGACCCCAAAAATTCTACCAAGTAGATTGATTTCCAACTTTCTGAGAAACTGCCATACTGATTTCCAGAGTGGCTGTACAAGTTTGCATTCCCACCAACAGTGAAGGAGTGTTCCCCTTGCTCCACATCCTCTCCAACATAAGCTGTCTTCAGTGTTTTTGATCTTAGCCATTCTGACAGGTGTAAGATGGTATCTCAGAGTCATTTTGATTTGCATTTCCCTGGTGACTAAGGATGTTGAACAATTCCTTAAATGTCTTTCAGCCATTTGAGATTCTTCTGTTGAGAATTCTCTGTTAAGCTCTATAGCCCATTTTTTAATTGGATTGTTCAGTATTTTCATGTCTAGCTTTTTGAGTTCTTTATATATTTTTGAGATCAGCACTCTGTCAGATGTGGGGTTGGTGAAGACCTTTTCCCGTTCTTAGGCTGTTGCTTTGTCTTATTGACCATGTCCTTTGCCCTACAAAAGCTTCTCAGTTTCAGGAGTTCCCATTTATTAATTGTTGCACTCAGTGTCTGTGCTACTGGTATTATATTTATAAAGTGGTCTCCCGTGCCAATGTATTCAAGACTACTTCCTACTTTCTCTTCTGTCAAGTTCAGTGTAACTGGATTTATGTTGAGGTCTTTGATCCACTTGGACTTGAGTTTTGTGAATGGTGACAGATATAGATCAATTTGCAATCTTCTACATGTTGACATTCAGTTATTCCAGCACCATTTGTTGAAGATACTTTCTTTTTTACATTGTACAGTTTTGGCTTCTTTGTCAAAAATCAGATGTCCATAGGTGTGTGGACCCAGCTGTACCATTCTTGGGCATATACCCAAGGAATGCTCAATCTTACCACAAGGACACATACTCAACTATGTTCATAGCAGCATTATTCATAATAGCCAGAAACTGGAAACGATCTAGATGCCCCTCAACCAAAGAATGGATAAAGAAAATGTGGCACATATACACAATGGAGTACTACTCAACAATAAAAAACAATGACATCATGAAAATTGTAGACAAATGGATGGAACTAGAAAATATCATCCTGAGTGAGGTAACACACACCCAGAAGGACAAACATGGTATGTACTCACTCATAAGTGGATACTAGATGTAAGGCAAAGGAAAACCAGACTACAACCCACAGCTCCAGAGAAGCTAGCTAACAAGGAAGACCCTAAGAGGAACACATAGATAGCCCAGCAAAGAAGTATATGAGATCTACATGAGCAAACTGGGGATGGGGGTGGGGTAATGGAGGGCAAAGAATGGGGGATGAGAACATAAGGAAATGGGAGGTTCAAGCTGGAACAGGGACAGAGTGGGAGAGCAAGGAAAAAGATATCATGATAAATGAAGACATCATGAGAATAGGAAGAGGCAGGGTGCCTGGGAAGTTCTCAGGAATCCACAAGGATGACCCCACCTTGGACTACTGGCATTGGTCAAGAAAGGTGCCTGGGTCAGAGAAGATAAAAATTTGAACTGCAGGTCTGAAGACTTGGCTGCCAGGCTGCCAGTAACTGCTGGTGACCTTGGTAAGTCACCCTCAGTTGCCTTTCATTTTAAAAGTGTTGGGTTAGGAGGCTGGAGAGATAGCTCAGTGGTTAAGAGCACTAGCTGCTTTTCCAGAGGATCTAGGTTCAATTCCCAGCACCCACATGGCAGCTCACAACTATCTGTAACTCTAGTTCCAGAGAATCTGACACATTCACACGGGTACATACAGGCAAAACACCAATGCACATAAAATAAAAAAATAAAAATAAAAGAAGAAGGTGCCTGGACTGGTCTACTCTAGTAACCAGACTAGTGAATACCATAACTGTCATCATAGTGCCTTCATCCAGTGACTGATGGAAGCAGATGCAGTGATCCAAGGCCAGGTGCCAGGCTGAGCTCCGGGAATCCAATTGATGAGAGAGAGGCAGGATTCTGTGGGTAGAGTATGTCGAGATCATGATGGGAAAATGTGCAGAGATGACCCACCACACTAGTAGAAACCCATGAACTGTGGACTAATAGTTATGAAGCCTCCATAGGACTAGACTAGGCTCTCTGGATACAGAAGACAGTTGTTTAGCTTGATATGTTTGGGGGGGCCCCAGGCAGACAGATTGGGATTCATCACTGGTGCATGGGCAGGCTTTTTGGAGCCCAGTGCCTAGGGTGTGACACCTTGCACAGCCTAGGTGCAGGGGGGAGGGGCTAGGGCCTGCCTCAGCTCAGTGTGCCAGCCTCTGCTGACTCCTCTTGGGAGACCTTGACTTAGGAAATGTGAGGATGGGGAGTGGGTTGAGGGAAGGCTGGGGGTGGGAAGAGGGAAGAGGTGGGCATCTGTGGTTGGTATATAAAGTGAATAGAAAATTTCTTAATAGTAATTTTTAAAAAAAAGAAATAGATAGGGGTGGTACCCCACCTAAACCTGGAAAAATAATTGTACCAGGGAATACAGGCTCCCTTGTTGTTGGTTCATACTCTGTGAGTTCTTATGATCCCAGGTTAGTTGTTTCTGTGGGTTTTCATGTGATGTTCTTGACCCTCCTGGCTCCTACAATCCTTCCTCTCTCTCTTCATCAGGATTTCCCAAGCCTGCCTAATGTTTGGCTGTGAGTCTGTATATCTTTTTCCATCAGTTAGTGGATAAAGGCTCTGACGACAATTGGGGAAGTCACCAATCTAATCACAGGAGATATCCAGTTCAGGCTACATATCCACTATTGCTAGGATTCTTAACTAGAGTCATCCTTGTAGATTCCTGGGAGTTTCCCTCACACCAGGTTTCTACCTAAGCCCGAAATGCACCCCCCTTTCCTGTCATTACTTCACTATTTTCCCCTCCATCCATCCCCATCCCAATATCCCATGTTCCCATCCCCATCAGCCCCCAGTCCACCCACAATATCTCTTCTATTTCCCCTTCCCAGTGAGATCCATGTGTCCCCGCTTGGCCATCTTGTTACTTAGTCTCTCTCTGGGTCTGTGGATTGTAGCATAGTTATGATTTACTTTACAGCTTACATCCAGTTCTGAGTGAGAACATACCATGTTTGTCGTTCTGTGTCTGAGTTACCTCATCAGGATGATTTTTTTTTCTAGTTCTGTCCATTTGCCTTCAAATTTCCTGATGTCATTGTTTTTACCAGCTGAGTAATACTCCATTGTGTAAATGTGCCACATTTTCATTACCCATTCTTCAGTTGATGGGCATCTGAGTTGTTTCCAGTATCCAGCTACCACAAATAAAGCTGCTGTGAACATATTTGAGCAAGTGTTCTTGTGGTATGATTGAGCATCCTTTAGGTATATGTCCAAGAATGGTGTATAGCTGTGTCTTGGAATAAATTAAAGACTTCCTAGAATTCAGTGAAAATGAATGTACAACATACACAAATTTATTGGACATAATAAAAGTGTTGCTACAAGGAAAGTTGATAGCACTAAGTGACTTTATGAATATTTGGAGAAATCTCACACTAACAACTTAACAGCACACCTGAAAGCTCTAGAACAAAAAGAAGCAAACACATCCAAGAGGAGTAGGTGGCCAGAAATAATCAAACTGAGGGCTAAAATCAATGAAATAGAGACAAAGAGAACAACACAAAAAATCAATGAAACAAGGAGTTGGTTATTCAAGAAAATCAACAAGATAGATAAACCCTTATCCAAACTAACTAAAAGGCATAGAGAGAATATCAAAATTAACAAAATCAGAAATGAAAAAGAGGGCATAACAACAGACACTGAGAAAACACAGAAAATTATTAGGTCATACTTCAAAAACCTGTATTCCACAAAATTGGAAAATCTAAAAGAAATGAACAGATTTCTTGTGCACACTTTTTAATACTGGCTTTATTGTCCACTGCCAAAGTGTCATTTCATCCTGTCATTTTCCCAAATTCTTTCAATAATGGAATTGAGTAAAACTTGTTAACGTACCATAACAGAGTAAATTCCAGGAATACTCTCCTTGGCTTAAACAAATAAACAAACAAATCATGCACAGAGGTATTATATGAGCTTTTTGGCAAGGATGAAGATCAAGGTTAAAGGAAAGTGAAGAATACTCTATGGCTTAGCACCACGAAGTGCAGGATTTAAGCCACTGTTCTACTGTGGTAATCCAATCGTCTTGCTTTGTCATCAAATATTAGAAACATTATTTCTTATAGCTTAAATAATACTTATTAGATAGTATCTATGAGACAAAGTTCTAGAACTTTATCAGCTTTGTCAGTGTAAGTTTCTGTCCTGCCAACCATCTCCCAAATAACCACATAGAGACTTATTATTAATTATAAATACTCAGTCAATAGCTTAGGTTTGTTACTAATTAGCTCTTACAACTTAAATTAACCCATATTTATTAATTTATGCTCTATCACACGGTGAGACCTTTTTTCAGCATGACAAGTTCATCTCCTGCTTCCTCTGAGTCTCCTTGCAGCTCTGACCTTCTTCCTCCCAGTGTTCCCTCAGTGTGGCTCCTGCCTAACCTCTTCCTGCCTAGCCATTTGCCAGTTGGCTCTTTATTAAACCAATGAGAGCAACATATCTTCACAGTGCACAAAAGGATTACTCCACATTAAAAATTTTAATTTTTTTTTATTTTTGAGATCATAAATATAATTACATCGTTTCTTCCCTCTAAACCAGTAATTCTCAACCTTCCTAATTCTGTGACCCTTTAATACAGTTCCTCATGTTGTAGTTACCCCCAATTATAAAATTATTTTGTTGCTACTTCCTAACTGTAATTTTGCTACTGTTATGAATCATGATGTAAATATTTGATATGAGGATATGTAATATGAGACCCCTGTACCAGTGACCATGTCAGAAGAGCTACAGTCAGCAATGGAGCTTATGGAATACCACCCAGAAGATAATGAAGCTACTCTGGGTACATCCTGGAGAGGCAAAGTCCCAGGAGGATTGTTCCCAGAATGCCCCTTGCTTTTGCTGTCCTTCCTTCTGTTGGCTGCTGCTGTGTTCCTGCTGTATTTGGCATGTTGTGATTACTATATGAAAGGATCCCACTGTATCTAGTGTAGTGTGATTGTTCCTTGGGAAAATGCCCAATATCACTGTGCAATTTACTTGTGGATCATAATGAAGATGATTTTTATAAGAGCAATGATGATTAGTTAGATCTATGATTTATTTGGACTTTCTGAGTTAGTCTAAAAGATACAGGTGGTTAAGACAGTTAGTAAAGACGATTAGGAAAGTGGTTTAGATTGTTCTGTCAATTGCTCCAATAAGAGATACAAAAAAGTCAAAAATAAGCTAAAAGTTATCTTCTCCTTTGTTAAATATGAGATTTGCAGAAGAAGAAAAATAAGAACAAGGACATTTCATGCATTAGAGACCAATGAATTCTTCCTGTGTAAAAACAGGTTGATGATTAAAGAAAGCAATTATGTCCATATACCCAAAGCTAGGGCAGAGCTCAGTTCCTTGGTCATATATATTACAGAATTAATCACAGTGCCTGGTATGCACCTTGAACAAACAAAGCTGTGAAAAGAAATTAAATGATCCTATTGTACATAAAGAAAAATAGATAGTTAGATGTAGCTAGAGTTTTCCTGCCTGGCCCACACTCAGGACAAATCTCTCTCACCCACCAGTCCCACAGCTGCTCAGACCCAACCAAGTAAACACAGAGACTTATATTGCTTAAACTGTTTGGCCTAATGGCTCAGGCTTCTTGCTAACTGTTCTTATGTCTTAAATTAACCCATTTCTATAAATCTATACCTTGCCACATGGCTCGTGGCTTACTGGCATCTTCACATGCTGCTTGTCCTGGCAGCGGCTGGCAGTGTCTCCCTCCACCTTCCTGTTCTCTCCATTCTCCTCTCTGTTAGTCCCGCCTATACTTCCTGCCTGGCCACTGGCCAATCAGTGTTTTATTTATTGACCAATCAGAGCAATTTGACATACAGACCATCCCACAGCAGTTAGACCACTTGTTTAAAGTTTCTCTAGCATAGGAATAGGATAGGAATCTGCTACACTGAAGCTGCAAACAGCTGCCTGCCAGTACAAAGGAACTGGCTAAAATGTACTTGGCTTGCTTAAAACTTTGAATTATAACTTTCAATTATAAAAGAATCATTGCTTTGGGGTAAAGATGTTATCCTGGGAAAATTAATATAAAGAAAAATATTTAATTACTCATTGTCTTCTAATGAAAACATGTAACTTGTGGTCTTAATGTGATTTCTACTGATACAAAGATTTTAATTTGTTTTTGGTTGTGAGGTAATCTTTTCTTGCATAGAAATATTTGTCTTAGGTGGTAAAAAATAAAAATAAGAGATAAAAGGAAAGATGTAAAAGATATATATATGTGTGTGTGTGTGTGTGTGTGTGTGTGTGTGTGTGTGTGTGTACATATATTCCTAAATATAACCTGATAAGTTTATATGATGGTACCAATTGGATATCCAACACCAGTTAGATCTGAAAACATAAATGCAAGTAACACTATACAAATGGAGATGTGGAATTTAAAACTGAAACCCTTTTGATTGTTATGGAGATGTTTCCTCAGTGCATGAGCTGGCTGTTTAGAACCTTGGACTTATACAGGGACACTTGGCTCAGCCTGGGAGGAGGGGACTGGACCTGCCTGGACTGAATCTACCAGGTTGAACTCAATCCCCAGGGGAGTCTTTGCCCTGGAGGAGATGGGAATGGGGGGTGGGCTGGGGGAAGGCGGGTGGTGGGGGGGCGGGAGGGGGGAGAACAAGGGAATCCGTGGCTGATATGTAGAATTAAATTAAATTATAAAATAAAAAAAAGAACTTCAGCAGAAAAAAAAGAACTTTAGCAGAATTTAGCTATTGACACAGACTCATATTACCATTAACTCAAGCAATTTTTTTTTGTTTAGATTACATTTTTTCCTATTTATTTTTGTTCTAATTATATTGTTTCTATCCTTCAAATCATTATTTGAGTGGTGGAAAATGTATCTGTCAGGGTTTTCTAGAGGAACAGAATTTATTGAATTGAATGAATGGATGAATAAAAGGATGAATCTATCTATCATATATCTATCTATCTAGAAAGGGGATTTATTAGAGTAGTTTACAGGCCATGATTCTGCTAGTCCAGAAATGACTGTTTACCAACAAAAAGTACAAGAATCCAGTAGCTGTTCAGTCCACAAGTCTGGATGTCTTGGCTGGTCTTCAGTATATGCCTGAATCCTGAAGAAGTAAGCTCCAATAACAGTGAAGTAATTACTTGCCCCTAAAAGTGAGGACAAGCATACAAAGAAAGAAAGCTTCCTTCTTCCATGTTCTTTATAAAAATGTTTCCCCCAGAAGGTGTGGCCCAGACTAAAAGTGAATCTACCTACCTCAGTATATCCCAATTAAAATATATCTTCCCACCTCAAATCCAGATTAAAAGTAGGTCTTCACAGAACAAGTGATTTAATTAAGAAAAAATCCCTCACAGATTTTTGCCCTGCTGCTTGGGTTTTAGTTAATTCCAGTTGTAGTCAAATTGACACCAAGTATAGCCTTTGCATGGAATAATGAATCTGGTGTGGTCTTCAACATCTCTGAGATAGAAGTCAAGCAAAACCAAGCATATTATTTATGATAAGTGAATGAATAAAATTCACTAACAATAAAAAGGATTAACAATATCTAGGAACTGGAGGGATGTCTCAGCATGTGAAAGTACTTTCCATACAACCCTGTCAGCCTGAATTCAATCACACAAAAGCTGGATCCACTCTCAAGCAGCTATGATCTCAGCACTCCTAGAGGAAGGTGAGAATAAGAGACTTTAGGACAGTATGGAAGCTCATGGGCTGCACAGGCTGCAGTAGAGAGCACTGAAGCAGAAATAACAAGAGATACCCTGTCTCAGATAAGGTAGAAGATCAGAACTGTGATGATGTATTGTGTCCCTCAATAGACTGTGATCAGAGGAAAAAGCCAGCCACTATATTAAGAAGTCAGGCAATGGTAGCACATGCCTTTAATCCTATCACTCAGGAGGCAGAGATCTGTCTGGATCTCTGTGAGTTCAAGGCCACAATGGGAACAGAACGAGGTGTGGTGGCACATGCTTTAAATTCCATGATTAGTTAACCATGGAGGTGTGGAGGTCCATACAGACAGACAGAAAGTGATTGAGCTGGACAGGAAGAGGAAGTGATGTAGCTGGGCAGAAAGCAAATTGTTGTTGGAGAGCTTCTCTCCAGCTCCCAAGTCCTGCCAGTCCCTGGTTCCCTGACCGAACCCATTCATAAAATAAACATACAGACGCTTACATTATTTAAACTGCTTGGCCATTAGCTCAGGCCTATCATTGTCTAGCTCTTACTCTTATATTTAGCCCATTTCTATTAATCTCTACTTTGCCACGTGGCTCATGGCTTACCGGTACTTTACATTTTCTTTGTCCTGGCTGCGGCTCCAGGCAGTCTCTCTATCCTTCCTTCCTTCTCAATTTTCCTCTCTGTTAGTCCTGCCTATACTTCCTGTCTGGCTATTGGCCAATCAGTGTTTATTGACATATAGCGATATCCACAGCACTTCCCCTTTTTTTTCTTTTTCAAAAAGGAAGGTTTTAACTTTAACATAGTAAAATTACATATAACAAAACAATTATCAAGCAAGAATTACAGTTACAATATTAAAGAAGATATCCTATTTATCTTATATTTATGAGTTTTATATCTAACTTATCTTTTATCATAACTGAGGAAATTACAACTATCTAGTCTTCAACCACATCAAAGACCTCAGAAGATATAATACTACCTGAGAAATGGAGAAGATGCAAGCAACTTTCGGGAGTCTTGCAGGGTAGACAGAGACAGGTGACAGCCTGGACAGTCATCCAAAGTTCTCTTGTAAAGTTGGGGCATCTGTTTTCAGCTCACAGGCCTAGAGTCTCTCAGTCATTTTTTTTCTGTGTCCTGTAGAATGTCTGGCAGTTTCCTCTGCAAAGCAGGAACCTGAAGGACCATTTTGTCAAGCAAAGTTCAGTGGTCACCTTCCTATGGGTCCTGCATGTCCAGTCGATCAAGCAGTCCAGGCAAGAACAGTTTCTTGTCCAAATGGCTATTTTTGCCAAGGTGAAGATAAACTCCATATGGAGTGTCTTCGATGCCCATCCTCCTCTGAAGTAAATCCAGTGTTGCCAGGAGCAGACGTGTCTCATTGTCCAGAACGTCTAAATTTTTAAAACATTTTAAATGCCATATTCTGTAGGTCTTTCAGCTTTGAAGTATTTGAAGATTACCTATCTATCTGAAATATATCTATGTATACCTAGAAGACTTAACTAACATGGCTACAAATATGATTATCATAGATGACTAATTATTAATCTATTTCTTAATTATCCATTATAATTTTAAATGAATTGCATAAACATAATACCTCAAACGAAAGTAGAAATATACACACAGTATAACAAAATCAACTTTAAGTTTGTATCAATAAACTAAAATTTATACCAATGTAAAACATTTTAAACAAGTTGTTGTTTTTTAAAAGTAGATTCATTAATCTATCCTTTTATCCTATCATCTATATATCCTATATATATCATATCCCCTTTTCTTTTTTAGAAAGAGATCGCATTTATAATTAACCTGTTTTAAATAAAAATATTGGTTTTTCTCTGTCCCATACCAGAGGGCTCTTTTGATATGGGACAAAAGAATCTTTAACCTTTTATTTTAGGAATATGTCTGGGTTTAGAGAGGGAGTGAGCCCATTCCATCTCCAAAGCCAGCTTGGTATATTTGGGAATTTGGGCGTAGATTCTCTTACTACTTCCTGCTGGAGGGGGGTGCTGTATCTTATGGGGACACAAAGAACATTTTAGGGTTATGGAGTAGTCCGTGAGGGTGTATCGTCTGAGCCAGTTGCCTTGAGACGGTTCTGGATGTTGGATCATCTGGGCCATGGTGTCATTGGAGACCTTTCAGGTGGTCTTGGCTGGTCAAACCTGATGTATCTTAATCTGGAATAAATCCATAGCTTCTGGCTTTCTGTGGAAACAAAAGCAGAACTTCTTTTCCAAAGCAACATATCCTTATATCCAAATTTTGAAGTCAAGGTACCTTTAAAATTTACATTTTGGCATAACTCAACAGCTTTTACAATCAAATGTTTTTCTTTAATTATGAATATCAAAGAGAACATAATCCAGATTTTATGTGTGATAGCCATCTTTATGTGGTTTATTTTATACTACTGCGCTATGGCTGCTGGCTCCGCCCACCTCAGCTTTCCAACATGGCGGTGGTAAGTTTACCATCAGCTCTGAGAGCCTTTGTGGGTCTATGTTTCTATCAAAGCAGCGTTTAGCCCAGAAACCTCTTTTTTTGTTTGTTTGTTTTGTACTAGCAAAAGGCTAAATCCACCATGCAGCTCAATGTGCCACTTGTAGATGCCTCATTCCTGCCATACTGCTGGTCAAACGCGCATGCCAGGAACCCGCCATACAATAGCTCAAGCCTGTAGGCTGCAGCTAACTTGAGAAAGACAACTAACTAGGAAGCTGTTTTAGCTCTGTTTTAGAATCTTGTTTTTACGCTTTCTCAGGTCTTAAGTGGAAATTTCTACCCCATGTTCTGGCACCATTTCACTCTGTTTCCTGGGATAGATGATTTGTCCCTTTTCTTCAGTTGTCTCATTTGTCCAGTGTTCTTCAGATTCCTTAACCTTCATTCTCCTAAAAGACAAAAACAAAAACCTTTCCCCAAGACTAATTTTTGGGATGTTCCTTTTTGGCAAGTTATTATCTGATTAAATGAAAAAGCATGTGTTACAGGTATAAATTAGTTTAAATTGGATGTTCATGCTGGTTGATGAACTATCTATCACCTCCTCTAATTAAGAGGTCTCTTGTTCAAATCAAACCTTTATCAATTTTGATGGTACCCACAGCTTATCTTCTCCTGTAGAAACAAAAGCAAAACCTCGTCCCCAACGTAACACATATCCTGGTTTCCATTCTGAGGTCAGCACATCCTTAAAGTATATAGGCTGATTTAATTCTGTAGTTTTTTCTTGGGCGCCACACCCCTATATCTGGCTCCTTGTTTTTTATTTAATAAGACCTTTAAGATACATCTACAATTGGCACTCCAATTATTGTGGCAAGAATTCACTAAAAAAGCTGCTTGTGGCCTTACAAAGGCCCCCATATCAGGCCACAGCTGCATGGCTCAGGCTGGAGCTGCACATTACCAGAATCTCTTTGACTTTTTTTCTCCTGGTGGGCGGTGGGCTCTCTCTGGATTCCCATCTTGGACTGCCACACTAGGTAGCTTCTTTGAAATTCCCTCGGACTTCTGTTTTACATAGTCAACAGACTTGGTAAGTCAATTAAGACATCTTAAAGAGAGAAATTAGCTAAAAAAAAAAAAATTTCCCACATTAAAAAAAATGTGAAACATTTTTACAATGGAAGGAATTTGGTCTCTGATAACACATTAGGCAGACTGAAAATGAAACAATTAAATGAGAAGATAATTAATGTTGATGGGGGTGCATAACATCAATTATGAATATTATTTGTTTGGTTATTTTTATTTTAGCATTAAAAAGATTGGTCAATTTGAGTATCAAGATATAAGCTTCAGAAAAACCTGTTAAAATGAACTATAGAGAAATTCAGACCCAGAAAGAAGAACTTAAAGGTGAATCTATCTCAGGATTGAATTATACAGTCACAAAGAAACAGCCTTGGGTCAGCAGACAGCAAATATTAATCTACCCAGTAACCTTACAGGAACTGCCAAATGCTTAAGGATATGTACGAGCTACGTGGACTCCAGTGGAAATGTTAGATTTAAGGAGATTTAAAGAAGCTATAGTATCATATGGCATGCATTCTCCATTTGTAAAGCAGATGTTAAACTCCTGGTCAACTTGTAATAGAATTATTCCTCAGGACTGGAAAGAACTAGTTACAGCAGTGCTAGAGGCAGGACCACAATTACAGTGAAGAATATGGTGGAAAGAGGAGGCTATAACTATAGAACAATGATGTAGGACTAGAGGTGTGAAAATTTCTCAGATTCAGCTTCTTGGAGAATGTCATTATGCTGATATACAAAGACAGTGTTTATATGATAACCAAACCTTAATTCTATGCCACATGGCAGGCATGAATGTGTGGGACAGAAGTGAGGAAGCAGGAAAGAAAATTGAATCATTTACAAAGTTTTACAGGGCCCAAAAGAATCCTTCACAGATTTCTTACAAAGGCTGTCTTCAGCAGTAAGTAGAATGATACCAAATTCAGAAGCTAGACAGATAATAATTGAATCTTTGGCTTTTGAGAATGCTAATGCAGCATGCAAGAGGGTGATCAGACTGTTAAAGGGCAAATCAGCACACTTGGAGGATTGGATCAAGGACACAATTAATATTGAGTCTCATAACCATGATGATATGTGAATAGGAAAGGTGATATCAAGAGCTTTGTGGAAAAATAATAATGTCAGATGCTTTAATTGCAGTAAACAAGGTCAACTAAAAAAGGACTGCAAACAGTACATTTCTAGAAATAATGTTTCTTCAAGGAACAATGGCAACAGAATGCTCCTCCCTTCTGGATTATGCAGAAGGTGTGGTAAAGGTAAACATTGGACTAAAGAATACAGATTGACCAGGTAATCCTTTGCCTCTGCCATCAGGAAACTCCATGAGGGGCCTCTCTCAAGCCCCCTTGGCAAATTCAGTTCAGTCCTTTTCTGCATCATAGAAGAAACTCCTTCTCAGAGCAATTAAATAACCAAATGCCTATTGTAAAAAACCATACTGCTCAGGGTGATAGAACAGGTATGGCTGAGAGAATAGAAAATTCAGGAGAAACCATAAAGTGAATTTTTTGGCAAACTTCTATAAATGAACAAAGACCAAAATTAAAAATACGAATAAATGACATTCTTTTGGAAGGTCTTGTAGACACAAATGTGGACATCATAATAATTGCACCAGAATTTTGTGACCCAAATTGGCCTCTTTAGGAGGTAAATGTTCAGCTGTTAAGGACTGGAACATTATCTCAAGTGAAACAGAGTGCAAGATGGGTTGAATGTATAGGGCCGGAAGGACAAGAGGAACATTAAAGTCATATGTGGCTAATATAGCTATGAATTTATGGGGCTGTGATCTATTACAACCCCATATGGAATATGCAGACTGGCATTCCTCTGACCTCAGAAACAAACCATAAACTAATACATGTTTCTGAGAGAAATAATAGCAGGTTTTATAAAGAACAGTCACTGACCATCCAGATTGTACAAGAACAGGACACAACAACTGCTGATCTTTCAAAGACACCAACAGCTCTACCTTTAAAATGGTTAACAGACAAGCCTGTATGGGTTCAGCAATGGCATTTAACAACAGAGAAACTGCAGGCTTTAAAGGAGCAGTTACATGTACCACATGGACAATAATAATACCACCAAGCTGACAAACATCACCCAAAGATCAGCTTTGGACTACAAACTACTCAGGACAATTTTGAGATGGCTAGTTGAGATGATCCAGCCTCACAGATTATTTGAGCAAGGACTTGAAATAAGCCCTGCACTTTTGCATTATGCAGAGACTGGACAACAAATGATACAGCTACCTCCCCCAGGACTTGATAATTAACTCAAAATTTTCTTTTTAGGATCTCCTAAAGATGCCTTCACCCACAAACAACAGGAAGTAATATTAAGAACACAAAGACCACATTCCCAAAAGGTGGGGTGGGTGGTTTTTGGTCTTTCAATGGGTTTTGAATAATTGTCATTGTTTAGGATGGTTGGTTGCAAGTTGTTATTTTTAATGGTCAGGAAAAAGGCTAAACAAAGGAGATTTTTATTAAAAAAATAAAAGAAAAAGAAAAAAGAGGATATAGATAAGAGGTAGATTATTGAATCTACACTGAAAATAAAGAAAAAGGAGAGGATATAGATATGATATAAATAAAAAGGTAGATTATTGAATCTACTTTTAGAAAGCAACTACCAGTTTTAAGTATTTTACATGGATTGGAGTTTTGTATATTGTGGCTAGAGTTTTCCTGCCTGGCCCACAGTCAGGATAAATCTCTTTCACCTGCCAGTCCCACAGCCGCTCAGACCCAACCAAGGAAACACAGAGACTTCTATTGCTTATAAACTGTATGGCCGTGGCAGGCTTCTTGCTAACTGTCCTTATAATCCATTTCCATAAATCTATATCTTGCCACATGGCTCGTGGCTTACCGGCATCTTTACATGCTGCTTGTCCTGGCGGTTGCTGGCTGGCAGGCTGGCAGGCAGTGACTCCTTCTGCCTTCCTGCTCTTTTAATTCTCTCTGTTAGTCCCGCCTACTTCCTGCCTAGCCACTGGCCAATCAGTGCTTTATTAGCAACACATTTGCCATACAGAACATCCCACAGCAGTATATTGTATACAAATTATGTATATTGTTACAAATTTGAGATTGATTTTGTTAGAAAATACTGTACATATATTTCTAATCTTGTTCAAGGTATTGTACCTATATAGTTCATTTAACAATGCAATTTTCTCATCCTTGAAAGTTATTATTGCCAACTAATTAGGATATAAAAATTGCAGGTTAGTAGTTAGTCATTACAAATTGAACTTGTAGTCATGTTAGGTATGTTTTCAAGGTCAAACAGAGATATATTTTAGATAGACAGGTCATCTTTAAACTCTTCAGAAAGCTACAGAATATGTCATTTAAGATATTTTAATAACATAGATTTTTTTTCTTCATGTTTTATGACTATGAGACATTTCTGCTCCTGGAAGTACCAATCTACTTCAGAGAAGATATGGGCATTGAAGAACCTCCACATAGAGTTTACTTTCATTGTGGCAAAAGTTAGCCACTGGGCAAGAAAGTGCCCTCACATCGACTGCTTACAGTATACTGTCCAAAATGGACAAGCAGGACACACACACACACACACACACACACACACACACACACACACAAAAGGAGAACTGTGATCCTTGCCAAGACAAGTGTGGTTGCAGTTTTGGCAACAGGTGTCCTCTGAGGCCATCACTGAAGTGGCTTTGCAATCCAGAAAAAGTACAGTACCCCTTCCTTTGAAGGCAGCTGAGCAGGCAGGGGGCTGATGGCTCCTGGTGTGCAGTAGAACAGTAGCTGGAGCAGTTATTCTTGGAGGAGTAACTAGGCTGACAGAGTCTAACCTCTCAATGGTAGACTGGCATTTAATAAAAGAGATGAAGCCACCCACAAGCTTAGAAGAATGGAAAGCCAAATTCCAAAAATACCAGCAATTTCCATAATTTAAAATCCTGAATCATGACATGACACTGGTGGAATTCAAGTTTATCTGCTACATGGAATACTTGCATCAAATGTGGGGTTGAGCTGTAGGCCTTGCATATATCCTACTTCACAAATGAGTCTGTCAGATAGGCTAAGCCTGTAAGCCAAAGATGATGCCCCAGCATTGCAGAGAAACCTCGGGTGACTTTCCAGGAAGCTGGCTGTTTCTGTCATAACTCACATTTTTTGGAAGTCACTTATTTACACTTCGTGCTTTACTAGGTAATATTATTTCCTTCTGAGGTCTCTGAGGGAGTTGAAGATTAGATAGTTGTAGTTACAGTTTTCCTTGTTAAGAAATTTCAGAAAATAAACTCACTAAGAGATGTAAAGTGTATAAATTTGAAAGACATTATAAGATAGTTCTCTATTAGTAATATAAGATAGAATAGAAAGTGATTCAGGTATATTACTTACCAAAATAGCATAGATAATGGAATATTTTCACTGAATTTGTCAAATGCAAATGGATTAGACATTGTTGATGTATTTATTGCTTGTACATATTGTATATAGTTATTGTATGTATTGTATATAGTTTTTCTTATATTAGTTATAACTTTTTTATTTTAGACAAAAAGGAGAAATGTGGTGATGTATCACCCAATATACTATGTCCCTCAATAAAATTTATCTGAGGATCAGAGGAAAAAAACAGCCACTATAATAAACATAGAAGTCAGGCAATGGTAGCACACATCTTTAATCCTATCATTCAGGAGGCAGGGATCTGTCTGGATCTCTGTGAGTTCAAGACCATACTGGGAACAGAGCCAGGCATGGTGGCAATGCCTTAAATTCCAACACTAGTTAACCATGGAGGTATAGAGATCTGTACAGACAGATAGGAAGTGACAGAGCTGGGCAGGAAGAGGACGTGATGTAGCTGGACAGAGAGCAAATGAGATAGCAGAACAGAAAGGCATATAGGCATTGGTATACAGGAAGTAGGTCTTTTTGGAGACTGAGGTGTTAGTGAGGTGAGGTTAGCTTGTGGATTTTCCTATTTCCCTGATCTCTCAGGTTTTCACCCCTATATCTGGCTCTGTGTTTTTTATTTTATAAGACCTTTAAGATTCGTCTACAGAGAACAATATCTAAAAGTTGTTCCCTGACTTCCACAGGTGTCCTATGGCATATGCGCACACACACACACACACACACACACACACACACACACACACACACACCACACATTAACAGATGAAGGAGCGAAAGAAAGAAAGAAAGAAAGAAAGAAAGAAAGAAAGAAAGAGACAGAGAGAAAGAAAGAGACAGAGAGAAAGAAAGAGACAGAGAGAAAGAAAGAAAAAGTAACTGAAGATTTGCTCATGAGTAATTAGTTTGTTGACTAATATATTAATGCAATTACTTGACAAATGTATCACATTCATGAACAGACTCATAATCATGAATGCAAATAATTTCTCTTCATTGTTTTAAATCTCATTTTAAATCTTCAAAGAGTAGGAAGGTAGTGAGTCTTAAAAACTGTTTTTGTATCACAAAAAAAAAAACAGGGAATTTCAAACCTATTTCCTTAAGCTTGTCATTATTCTAACAATTAAATAATTGTTAAAAGTAGAAGTACTTGCTATAGAAACATGGCAAAGGTGCAATTTTTAAGAGTTTTAAATCATGAAAAATTTCAAATAGCCTGGATCATCTTCAGCTCTTAGTGCAACTATTAGTAAATATTATAAATGAAACTGGACTAAGAAAATGAAAGTTAACAAGATTTACATTGACTTTTGAGTCAAAGTCTCTGAACATATAGAAAACACTTTTAAAAGTAAGAATTCGCCGGGAGGTGGTGGCCCACACCTTTAATTCCAGCACTCGGGAGGCAGAGGCAGGAGGATCTCTGTGAGTTCGAGGCCAGCCTGGTCTACAGAGCGAGATCCAGGAAAGGCACAAAGCTACACAGAGAAACCCTGTCTCAAAAAACAAAAACAAAAAAAGTAAGAATTCGTAATATTTATGGAAAATAACAGAAAGAACTTAATTGAAGATTAGGAATTTGTGAAGAATTGCTAAAGGTAGATAGTACAGAGTATGGATTGAAAGAAGTTCAACATGAAAAGAAACACAACTGAACACACATAGACTAAAGACAACTGAAGATGTAAGAATGGTTCTGTCCTTGAAACACCAAGTTTAGTTTGAATTAGGAGTAGGAGGTGACCCTGAGGGAAAAGTGGGAATGATTAATACATTGTATGTTTGAGCATCTGGTTCTTCAACTGTTTGCTTTCTCTTCTGATGCTGAGTTGTAGACTCTAGGGCCTTTGGTAGCCATGAAGTTAAATGATGAGTGTGAGGAATTTTTTATCATAATTGTGCCTAAGAGACAATACACTGCCCAGATTATCAGCCAGAAAGGAAGGATATGTTGAGGACAGTAATTATAAACATTTTGTAAATATGTTTGGGCTAATAAATAGCTACAAACAGAAATGAGCATGAAAACTCAAAGATCACCAGTATGTTCATCACAAAGGGTGGTACAGATAGTTGTAAAGAACTGATGGCCACAATTTTTAAAAGCTCCAGAGTAGAGGATTGAACAATAAATAAAGACTGCATTGCTTAAAAGGTCTGCTGTTAACTTGAGGCCCATTGAAGAAGGGAGAGAAAGAATTGTTCTTTCAAAGTAAGCAGTGGGGTGCAAATGTAAAGATGGCCTGTAGAAACCTACAGGATTTTCTCCCAGTTGTTTGCTCTCTATTCAAAGAAATATTACACATTAAATATTATAACATTAGTACTATTATTTGATTCTACAGTTTGAATATGAAAAGTTGGGGACTGAGTTCCTAACTGAAGGGGCTTAGGGAACCCATTGAATCCTTAAGGCTCTGACCTAATCAAGAGACTAATCCTTCATTGTGTGTCCTTGGCTGGGCTATGAATGCCTAAACCTTCTCCTCCCTATCTTCCTTGTACTGGAGTTACAGCTGTATGCCACAATGCCTGGCTCAGTAAATTATATCTTTGCCGCAGTGAACTATTTGCAAAAAACATAAAGCTTTCTCCAAATTTTGTTGATGTTCAACCTGGTTGAAATTTGTCCTTTCATTGTGACTTTATGAATAAATTTTCTGAAGATTCATACAGTTTCTTCAGTAGTGTGACTCCCAGTTGCAATTTGAAAGTGGAAATCTGATTGTGACTCCTTTATCCTTGTGCTAGATCTATTCAGCATTTAATGTGTTTTGTAGATTTAATTGCAGAGGAACCTGATTCAATTGGGTGGCTTACAATTTCAGAGGTTTAGTCCATTATCATGGTGTTCAATGCTTCAAATCCACTTTTCCCAACTCAGTTTTTTTTTCTGTCAACTTTTCTCTAGATTCTATTTTTATTTTCTCCAGTGAGCAAATAGCTCACATTTGTATTCCATGATACATAAATCTCTTCACTCATTGTTGGTTGTGAGGAAAAAAACTGAGAAGGACTTGAGCTGAGTGACATTTGGCAGAATCACATGCTATCTTTTGTGAACAATGGACTTTGTAGATTCTCCCCAGTGCTGCCGTGTCCAAGGTCACCCACATACCATGAATAAGTCTGTCTGGCACTCTCCTTCAGTCTTCTCTCTAGCTAATTTCACAACTGAAGATCTACCATGTTCCCCTGGTTAAGACCACTCAACTCCAAATCCTCTCCCACATACTATCCATCTCCTGAAAAGCATGGGAATAACTGCTACTAAATTTCAACAAATTTTCACTGTGCATCTTGCCTGTGACTCTGGCCTCCACTCTTCTCATGAACTTTTTCTTCTCTGTTCCTCTGTTCCTGCCTGTGATCCATTCTGATAACTCAATGAGCAGTTCCTCGTCACTATGAAGTCCTAGGGCTTTGCTCTCAGGTGTTCATGTATCAAAGGTCTCACTTCAGACCCTGTGCTAGGTGGAGCTGGAGTGAACAAAATCCTCTGAGGTTTGGCCTCTGCTGCCTCCAATTTTTCACTTGCCATAGTGAGAACAGGTTGCCTCTGTTCACAGGCTATCATTATTTCCTGTTGCTCCCACTGCTTCTTGTGCACAGCTGGGAACATGTGGTGATATTTTGTGTATGCTCTAACAAATAAAGCTTGCCTGAAGATTAGAGGGCAAAACCAGCCACTAGTTAGTCATAGAGATCAGGCAGTGGTGGCACACACCTTTAATCCCAGCACTTGGGATCTCATGCCTTTGCTCCCAGTACTTGGGAGGCACACGCCTTTAATCCCAGCACTAGGGAGGTTGAGACAGGAAATGATAGTGATATGGTTGGACAGAGAAAGGAATACAAGACAGGAGGAGACAGGAGTACAGTATTTTTGGCTGAGGAGTTGTTGAAGTGAGAGTTGGCTGTGGCTATTTCTTTTGTCTCTCTGATCTTTCAGCATTTACCCCAATATCTGGCTCTGGGTTTTTATTAAAACCAAGTAGAAACAGTGGTTTAAAAAATGACATCATGAAATGTATATGTAGCAGGAATCTTAAAAGTTCTTATTAATAAAATCAAACCCAGAGCCAGGTATTAGAGTGAACATTGGAAGATCAGAGAACCAGAACAAGCCACAGCTACCTCACTTCGCCAGATCCTCAGCTGGTCTTGTTTCCTCAGACTAGAGGCCTCTGTGTCCTCATATCCAAATGGCTCTCAGCTGAACTGTGATGCTAGAAGCCTGAAAGCTTAACCAGCCAAATGCCTCTAGTTTCTGGTCTTCACGCCTTATATATCTTTCTGTTTTTGTCATCACTCCCTGGGATTACAGGCTCACTTCTTGGGATTAAAAGCGTGTGTCACCACGTCTGGCTGTTTCCAATGTGGCCTTGAATTCACAGAGATCCAGAAGGATTTCTATCTCTGGAATGATAGGATTAAAGGTATGAGTGCCACCATTTTCTAGCCTTTGTATCTAGTGGCTGTTTGTTCTCTGACCCCAGATAAATTTATTAGGGTGCACAATATTTTGGGGAACACAATATCACCACATGTATAGGCAAATGGATGGAACTAGAAAGAATCATCCTGAATGAGGTAACCCAGTCCCAGAAAGACAGACATGGTAAGTACTCACTCTTAAGTGGATATTAGACACAAAGCAAAGGATAATCAGGCTACTATCTACAACCTCAGAGAAGCTAGGTTAAAAAGGAGAACCGTAAGAGGGACACACATGGAGGAGCCCAGGAAGGGAAAATAGATAACATCTCCTGGGTAAACTGTGAGGGGTGGGTAGAAGGGAAGGAATGGGGGATGGGAAAGGAAGGGACTGAGATGGCCAAGTGGAGGTGGGGATGGAGAGAGAGAGCAATGAAAGAGATCTTGGTAGAGGGAACTATTGTGGGGTTAGGAAGAAACCTAGGGCTAGGAAAATCCCCAAGAATCCACAAGGATGACTCCAGCTAAGACTCCTATCAGTAATGAAGAGGGTGTCTGGACTTACCTTCCCCTATAATCAGATTAATTACTACCCTAATTATCATCAGAGAACCTACATCAAGTAACTGATGAAGCAGATGCAGTGATCCACAACCAAGCACTGGGCTGAGGTCCTGGACTTCAGTTGAAGAGAGGGAGGAGGGATCACAGGAGCTAGTGAGGTCAAGATCATGATGGGAAAAACCACAGAGACAGCTGATTCAAGCTGGTGGGAGCTCATGTCAGCTGGGAAACATGCATGGTGTGTATGGAACTAGGCCCTCTGAATGTGGGTGACAGTTCTGTAGCAAGATCCGTTTGGGGAGTCCCTGGCAGTGGGACCTAGACTTATCCCAGGTGTGTGAACTGGCTTTTTAGAACACTTTCCCTGGGGTGGGACACCTTGCTCAGCCTTGACACAGGGGGGAGGGGCTTGGTCCTGTCTCAACTTAGTATGCCAGACTTTGTTGATCCTCCAAGGTAGGCCTTACCCTCTTTGAAGAGTGGATAAGGGTGGACTGGCAGAAGATGGGGGGGAAGGAGAAGGGGAGAGAGAGGATTGGTATGTAAAATGAAAAAAATTGTAAATAAAGAAAAAAGAAAGAAAAGACCAATTAGGATTCGTGCTACAGGAACAAACTGGTTTTCTGACTCCCAGCTGTTGCTGCTATATTTTGGATTCAGTATGGTAACATGTAGGTTGATGGAAATGTTTCCAAGATGTTCTGGGTTTGCTGTCTAGTTGTTCAGTCAGTTTTACGTGATATTTTTAAATACTAAAAAAACAAGATTCAGTTGCCAGTGCCTTTCCATAATTTCATCATATTAACTTTTAAAATTACATTTTACAATTAAAAAAATTAACTGTAGAAGGTGTTAAAATTAAAGCATAGAAATATAGGGCCTTACAGTGTTTTCATTTGCTATCTGTGTTGTGGACAAAAAGATGGAAAATTTTCCCAGTATTCATGGGGTACTTTTCTGGATGTTCTTATGTTATAACCACACCACTCAAATTCTAGCCCCTCCATTGCTAAGAATTATACACAACACTCAGAAATTGAATGCTGAAAATTTTATTGGGGTCAGGTAGTCAGTCAACAATGACTTCTTGGCCTATTTTTCTGAAGTACATAGTCTTCCCAGGCACTCTCTGAAACAGAAAAGGAAGGAGGAAAGTGAGTGAAAACTTGGGTCATGCTGGAGTTTCAACTCTTCCTGGTACCACTGAAGTGAGGAAGGTGGGAGCCCAACCCTCTTCTTCTCCCAACTACTTCCCCTCTCTCCTTCCTCATTTTCTCAGGTTTACTCTTGGCAAGCACAGACAATGCAATGGAAGTAAGCTATTTCTTACATAACAAGAAGTGAATGATATTTCTTAGCTTGTTCATCCTTTGGTTCTGATTTAAAATATTCAAGGATTTATTTCGAAAGGTGTTCACTGAAATGCACCCTAACTGGATGAAAAACTGAAACCAGCCTAAATGTCTATTAAAAGAATGACAAATAAGGAGATCAAGGCAGACCATGCAATGCAGTAGTATACAATGTTAACACCAAAAAAATTCTGAGTACACAAACAGCAACATATAACCAAGAACACCAGTGAAGCATTCTATAGGGAGATCCATGTAACATACTGGTATGAAGCAATGCAGTTTTATAAGAAATGTGGTTTTTTCGATAAATAACCTGAAGTTCTACACAGAATGACATTCATGTAAAATTGAATGCTACATTTATATAATAGCACACATACACAAAGTAATATTTCTAAGAGGGTTGTGATAGGATTAAAACTAGTGGCTTCAATGACTCAGAAAAAAGAAAGCATGGGAACTCAGAAAAATATATAACCATAATACTCACCCTTGCAGCCTGCTAGAAAGGTAGATTATGAGGAACTTAGGCACACACAAATTTAGAAGAATGTATTAAAAGTCTGGACAAGGTCAGAGGTGTCTCTAAGGTATCACTTAGAGACAATGGATCCGAACATCCCTGGTGTGAGTGGGGCTGAATGTACAGGTTGGAGATGAGAGATCAGTGAGATTGAACACAGGAGACAGGCAACCAAAGAGAGGTTGCTGCTGTACTTCTAAAAACCAACCGAACTCAACAGGCAATCACTGAGATAATAGGAACTGTGGAGCTATATTCCTCAAAGGCAGAAATACCTTGGAGAGCTTATCCATGGTCTTCCTATAAAGCACATATACCATCCTATACTATCTGAATGCAAAGATTAGAAATGGGCCCATGGAGGATGTCACTCCAGTTAACTAATTTTTACACTATGCTTTGAGAAATACAGAAGGAAAGCATTTTCTATTTAATAATTTGACTGATACATGTCACTGGCATCTGGATTACTGGGAAGATTAGTCTCAAAAGCATCTCACCTAAGGAAGCTGTCTAAACCAAGAATGACGAGGTGGAATTTTCACATTCTGTCCTCTACCTAAAGGTCTTCTTGGTTTTCCATTGCCATTACGGGGAGGATTCCTTTTGTTGCCTGAAAAAGGACCACGAGGAGGAGGTCTATGTTGAAACTCAGGAGGAGAAGAGTCATGCTGCTGGCCTTCTTCTTGTTCTGGTCCTTGTGAGTCTTCAGGAGGAGTAGAAGATTGACCCTGAAGTTCTTCTGCAGATTGTTCCTGCTGTGGATTATTTACTTCATTCTCAACAGCATCAGAGGACACTTGTTCCTCTCCTGGTGGGGAGTCACTCTGTGGATCATTTTCAGCCTCAGGAGCAGCAGAGTTATCTAAGACTTGGCTCTGGCTTTCAGTATCTGTATGGGTAGGGACAGAAGAGAAGAGCACATTGGTGAAAGAATTTCCTTTTGTTTTCTTTCCCTGACCTGATCACACAATCCTTTCTCCCAGAACCTATCTGCCAACTGCTCACTTCTTCCACACATCCTTGTCCTTGGCTTTCTAAATCTACATCCCAATGAGACAGAAGGTTTGGTATTTGTATCCTGGGACAAGCATGTGCCCCTACAGCTGGAAAACATGAAAGTTTGGGTACCCTTATTTATCACATGAGATGTCCCCAAAGGCAAAAAGGCAGTAATGCAAAAGAAGAATACATTAACATGAGGAAGGTTTCCAATTGTTATCAAGGACACTTTATGAACTCCCTGCCTGTGCAAGGGCTTCTAGCCCTGGTTTCTGAGCCCTAGGATGAAATTTGACTTAGTTTTTCAATATTTTACATCTACACACTGAAACCCTGAGAGAAGAGAACAAATTGGCCACCACCAAATTCAATAATAAAAGTCTGGGGACAATGTGTCATTTCTTTTTAAATCAAAGACAGTTACATGGTGAATGGGGAAAACAGCAGCGAGAAAACAGGGAAAGCCAAGTATTTCTCCATCTTGTTCACGAACTGTGTAATTATGGACAGGAACACTGAGGAAGAGGGAAGCCACAGACCTTCCCACTACCAGGGGAGGCAGCGTTAAGGTACTTTTGGTTTCTGCCTCATCTGACAGAGATCATTTCTGGATGGAAAGCAGACATATTCATTCTGCTATTATGGAAGCTTGGTCTCTCT
The DNA here is from genome assembly GCA_902168425.1 of Peromyscus attwateri. NCBI lineage: Eukaryota > Metazoa > Chordata > Mammalia > Rodentia > Cricetidae > Peromyscus > Peromyscus attwateri. Next base: position 12,746 of record CABHPP010146645.1, on the reverse strand, counting down.
ATCATTCAGCTGGCTGAACTCAATCACGTTCCAAGTATCAAGGTTGGGGAATGTGTTTATATCTTTAGAGAAACCAATATTTATTCATTCCTAAGACAGAAAATATGGTAAGACAACATACTGAAACACCGACAATTGAACAACATGGAAGGATGATGGATTGGGCTTTACCAACTGAAACAACAGAAGAATCCTCTACATATGTGGCATAGGACGAACTGAAAATTCAGATTGCAATCTTTCAGAGCTTACAGATGTCCTGCAAGAAAATGTGACTGTCCAGATTCAAGCTTCTGAGCATGAATGAGCTCATCAGTCAGCCTCTGAGACACTCCTGGAAAGGATCTGTGATGCAAGAGCATGTATGGATCCCCTGTGCTGCTACCGACTAGCTCTAAATAGAAAATCTTTTTATCCTCCCTGCACATCTACAAAACAAACAGCTCCCTTTTCCTAAGTATTCTGCATATTTCAGTCACCTGAAGACTATGTCCCACAGTTTGTCCCTTCATTAGTTCTTAGAGCTCTCAAGAGGTAAATAAGGAGTACACATGATACAAAGTAACACATACTGCCTGAAGCATATTAAAACTCTGAATGTAGGCCTGAGTAAAATATTTAGATTGGGCTTCAATACTTGTACTTGAGTGTCTAGACCATTGAATTTACTCTGTAATTCTCTGATCTTGAACTAATCCTGGAGTGTTTATCTATATCATGTGTCTGGCATCCACTGTGCAGCAAGGACAGCTGACCCCAGTGTTCACTCTGATTATCAGAAGATGCTCAATAATCTCAACATTTTTCCATGCCTCTTTAGAGCTGGACAGCACTTTTCTAAACACAAAATGGGCCATCTTGTTCCTCTGCTCAAGCCTTTTGTACCTTCCAGATTAAATATTAAGTAAAAAGAGTATGTTGTGTGCTGAGGATATAACTGTTGTAACCCTTATCACAGATATTCTGTTGGACTGTCTTTCTTCTCACCTGATTCTGTCCTTTCTCTCCCCCCTTATCCTCTCTTTTCTTCATTCTTTCTCTTGAAAGTCTCCATCTCCCACCCTATAAGGTTTTGTACCTTCATTGGGGCTCTGAGCTGAGCTCAGGACCAGCAAGGCCACTGTGAACAGAACTGCCAGCATCTTGGAGGAGGCTCTGGAGTTGTTCTGAAGTGCTGTGACATTCAAGGCCATTCCCTTTATAAAAAGGAGCATAACAATGGAATCTTTGATCCACAATTGGAAGACCTATCTCTTTATTTCTCTTTGGGACTTCAGCCCAGCAGGGTGGAGTGTGGAGGAGATTGTCAACATATCCTATCTGGAAGGAATAACATGTAATGTGGTGACGTGGTTAAAGGAACATTGTCTCTTCACAGAAAGGTAATATTCCATTGTGTATGTACCACATTTTCAGTCCATTCAGTTGTACGATATACATTGTTTCCCTACCTGGCTATTGTGAAGAGAATGGCAATGAACATGGATGAGCAAGTATCTGTGAAGTAGGATGTTGACTCCTTTGAACATATGCTGAGGTATATGTATATGTGATATAACTGGGTCATAAGATAATGTATATTTAGGATTTCAGAATTCTCCACCTCTATTTCCATATTGATTGCTCCAGTTTGCACACCCACCAAAGGTGGATGAGTGAAATGAGAGCCAAAAGGGTATATATATATATATATATATATATATATATATATATGAACATTTATCAATTTATTAATGGATATAATGGGAAAAAAGACTCAAGGATACAGTATAAGTTGCAGAGATCTAGTTGCAGAGCCCTTCAATTTGCCCAGGAAAGATGGAGATAGACACATGTCAGTTCACTCTGCATGACTCAGTCTCCATCACCCAAGTGAGAGCAGGAGTGTGTGCCTCCTCCTAAGTTTTAAGCAGTCATGTACCCAGAAAAAAAAAAAAACACACCTCTATGGGTCCAAGGTCATTGGCAGACCTAATTCCCACAACACATGAGGGTTCCCTTCTTCAAACATCCTCCCAATCATTTGCTGTCAACTGTTTTCTTGATATTGGCCATTCTGAACGGTGTAAGAGGAAATATCAAAGAATTTTTATTTTGGAATTACATAAACCTAAGAATATTGACAATTTTGCAGTACTTGTTAGCCATTTTTATTTCTTTGTTTTGAACCCTTTCTATAGGTCCCTTGCCCATTTTCATTTGAGCTTTTTGCTTTCTTGATTGGTTATTTGATTGTTCATTTGTTTTGAGTTCCCTGTACATTCTGGATATTAATCTCCTCACAAAAGTATAGCTGGCAAAGATTCTCTCTCAACATGTGACCTTCATCTTTACTTGATTATTTCATTTGCTGTACAGATATTTAGTTTTATGAGATCCCATTCATCAATTATTTTCCTTAATTCCTATGTAAAAGGAGTCTTATTCAGAAAGTCTTTTTCTATAACTGTATCCTGCAGATTGCTGCCTATTTTTTCTTCTGGTAGTTTCAGGGTTTCAGAGTTCACATAAGATTTTGAATCATTTGGAGTTGATTTTCTCTACAGGGTGGTAAATATGGATCTAATTTCATTCTTCTACATGTGGACATTGTTTAGCCAGCCATTTGTTGAAGATGCTGTCTTCCCTCCACTATGTATTTTTTTATTTTATTTTTTTCATTTTTCTTTATTAAGAAATTTTCTACTTACTCTACACACCACCCACAAAACCCCCCACTTCCCTCCTCCCATTCCCCAGCCCTCTCTCCCAAGCCACTCCACATCCCCACATCCCCACATACCCAAAATCAAGGTCTCCCATGGAGAGTCAGGAGAGTCAGGTCCAAGTCCCTTCCCACTGTACCAAGGCTGCACAAGGCATCCACAGTTACCGGATTCCCAAAAGCATGCCCAAGCACCAGGGAAGGATCCCAATCACCCTGCCTGGGTGCCCCCCAAACAGTGTATTTTTAGGATCTTTATCAAATATCACAAGGCTGTAGCTTGACACAGTCCTGTGTGGGATTCCTATTTCATCCCATTGACCATGTGTCTGGTTTTGCTAGTACCATGCTGTTTTTATTAGAATAGGTGTATAACACAGCTTTGAATGTGGTAATGTAATCCCTCCAGAATTTTTTTTTCTCAGAATTTATTGACTATGCAGGGTGTTTTTATAGTTCCACAAAAATTTTAGGATTATTTTTTATTTCTGTGAAGAATCTCATGGAATCTCCAAATTTTATTAGGATAGTCATTTTTACAATGTTAGTTGTATCAAGCCATGATCCTGAACAGTCTTTCCATTTTCTAGTGCATTCCTTAATGTGTTCTTTTCAGAGATTTGAAGTTTTCAATGTAGAAAATTCACAGAACTTTAGTCAAGTTTCTTCACAGATAGTTTTTGATGCTACTGGAAGTGGGATTGTTTCTAGTTTGCATTTCTCATTGTTTGCTTGTTTGTTTGTTCACAGTATATGGGGAGGATGCTATTTTTTTCTAAGTTGACTTTGTATCCTGCCACTTTGGTGAAAGTGCTGATGATTTCTAGAAGTTTTAGCAGGTAAATGCATAGGTCTACCAAATATTATACTGAGTGAGGTAACCCACACACAGAAAAACAAATGCTAGACATTCTCTTATGTATGTGGATCATACCTCTGAATATTCAGATATAAATAAACAGAACATGGAGTTACCACAGTAACCAGGGAAGTAAAAAGACCAAAAGGCATTAAGGAAGAGAAAGTTCTAGAGAGGACAATGGTAGGATAATGGCGCTGTGAGGGGAAACAGACAAAATGAGGAGACCGATGAGAAGGGTAATACAGAAGGAGAGAAAACAAAGAGGGGTAAATAACACTAAACATATGGGAAAATGATATGGGAAGCATATATTCTATTTTTATTTAAAATACATGCAGAAAACATAAATGTATATGTATCCAAACAAGTACATGTATAGTTTAAAGGAAGTTACACCTCTTAGTTGATAATGCCTCCCCCAAGAGGCCAGGACAACCTAAAAAAAACTCGAAGAGGAGCATGGGAAACTTCCCTTAGAATTGTGGGTCCAAAAGACCTCCAAACAATATCAGCTATTTCCATTGTCCTGGGTTGCCTTCCAGAACATGATGGTAAGAGCCTATTACAGATGACACTACAACTTTTGGAAATAGGACTTGGAGGAATCAGGTTTGAACAAACCTGGAAGCTTCCTGCCTGAAGACTAGCTTCCATAGCATCTCAAAAGTTATGAGAGTGTTGCTAAGAAAAGAGGTCAATAGTGTCCCTAGAGAAATCCAACTACATTCTCAATACTTAGCCTTATACCCACAGACAACTGTAGCTCTTTATTTTCACCAAAAAAAAAAAAACCTTCTGCTGTAACAGGAAGACAATATACAGAAATGTTCAACTGGTCAGAGTCCAGAGAAGAACAACCTCATGGTGTCTATCCCCACTTTATACTTCTACACCACAACCCCTACACCTATGTCTCAAAAAACATATGGAAGAGGGAGCAGAATGACTGTAAAAGACAGAGGACTAGGGCATCTGCAAGATAGTGCCTTTTGTATATGACAGGGAACTGCATCCCTGAATTCTCAATGAGCATTACGTAAGGACAACCAGCACAATGACCCCACCACTTGGAATGCCCACATAGTTGGTGGAAATCATATAAAGCCACAATCCTAGATAAAGAAATACAGTAAATTAATGACTGCTGAGACAGAGAATCTTATTCTTCTATTAAGATGAGCCTGTGTATATCCAATTTCAAGTGGCCAGCCCTAAACACATACACATACAAGCAACACTAGATAGGTTCAGCCAGTGATATTTATAAGCATGTGTGAGTATGTGTCCATCAATAATCACAAAAGCAGATATCATGAATTTGACAGGAAATGAGAGAGGAGAAAAAGACTTAGAGAGGTGAGGAAAGGATAGAAATTATGCAAGTACAATACTCACATACGAAATTCTCATAGAAAATTTTTAAAACAGGAATATTTTTCCTGCAACAAGCCCAGGTATTTGAATTAAATTTTCTTCATTATTTTAATGTCAGTCTAGTTGACAGTGCTTGATCATACTCAGTGTTGATCATGTGTGTTCTGGAGTGGAGGAGGTGTAGAGATGTACCATTGGGGCCATACAGGATTCAAAGAACACAGTGAGCAGTGCATCTCCCATGATGACTACAGCCAGATCTCCATCAATCATAATATACTTGCCATTTGTGTGTGATACTTAACTATTGTTTTGGTGATATGAGTGTGATTCCTACCCAAGCCTCTAATGTGTTAGGATATTACTTTGACATTAGATTTAGAAGATTGACCATCAGTCTGTGCAGGCCCAAAAAGCCTTTCTCAATCTCAAACCATCTGATTCTAGGCAGAGATGCCTTGCTGATAAAGACTACATGGTCTATGACAGCTGTGGAACCTGAATAGGACCAGACTAGATCCTCTGCATATGAGAGACAGTTGTGTAATTGGGTCTGTTTGAGGGGCCCCTGGTGTGTAATCAGGATCTATCCCTGGTGCATGAGCTGGCTTTCTGGATCCCATTACCTATGGTCAGACACTTTGCTCACCCTTGATACAGTGAGGAGGGACTTGGTCCTGCCTCTACTGTATATACTAGGCTTAGCTGTCCCTTCCATAGGTGAACATACACTTTTAGAGGAGGGAACGAGGAGTGGGTCCAGAAAGGAGGCAGGGGGGTGAGGAGAGGGAAGACGGATGAGAGGGAGGACTGATGTTGGTATGTAAAATGAATAAAAAATTTAAAAAAAAATTACATGGTCTACAAACCTCTCATTGTTATTCTGATTCTAAAGGTTGGTAAAGTAAAAATGGCCAAAACCTTCAAAAGAATTTAGACACTGACGTGAATATTATATGTTTTCCAGAATTAATATGTTTCATGTTGTGAGAGTTCTTTTAAGAGTGCTCCCTTCTCCAGCATGTTCCATGAGGCTGAATTTGAGTGTTCTTCTTCCTCTTAAGGAGTAGTTTTATTATCAGTCATGATACGTGATTGACCACACTAAACCTGTGCTTAGGATGGTATACACAGCTTCTAAGTAGGAATTATGTGTCTGTCATGCCCGCACTGTCTTACAGCCCCCTTCTATGATGCTTTCTGGTTGATTTTCAATAGAGGGTTTTCTGTCAAATACTGATTCTTGTTATTGTACATTTTCCTTGTGAAAATGGATTGTTGATATTCCCTGTGATGAACTAATTTAATTTTCCACATGTATCACATTTATTCTGGGACAATCTCTGCATTTAGCCTTCTAATGATAATTGCTAATTTTACCTTTCCCACATTATGTTCATTCTTAATTTTGAACACAAGGTATTCTGTGTGCAGTGACTCTTCTTTGGGTGAATGGTCTGATGGCTCTTGTCTCCCCTATTAGGTGCTTTATTACACCTAACATTGTTTGATCATATTTTTCTTGGATAATTCATATTAGTCAGTAAGCACAGCTGCCTGTATCATTCAATACTCTATGGGGAATTG
>CABHPP010146644.1:14544-42255 GCA_902168425.1 Peromyscus attwateri | reverse complement strand
AAGAAGCAGAACACTTCACCTAGAGTGGCAGTTTCCTCTGCACAGGAGGCTGAATAACCCTCCCTCTCACCTCCAAGGCTCTGGGTCCCTAATCCCTGGAGTCTATAAATGCTTCCTTATTCGGAAAACGGTCTTTGCAGATATGATTAATTTAAGCATCTTGGGATGAGGAGATGATCCTGGATTATGCAGGAGGTCCTTTTTTTTTTTTCAGTTTTACTTATTATTTTTTAAGTCAGTATATATATTGCTGTGTTTCGTTACCACATGTTCATACACATATGTCAATATATTCTGACCTTAATAGGAGAGGAATCGATTATAATGGTCGGGGGAGAGAGGGTAGCAGAATACACGTGACATCAAAGTAGATGTCACATTTGAGTGGGCAAAGGGACCGGCAGGAGGGGAGTGAGCAGGAAAAGGAAGGACAGTGTGGGGAGGGGACTTAAATGCAATCTTGAGTCTTTATCAGAATGGGCAGATAGGGTTTGAGAAGCAGATATAGAGGACAAAGTGATATGGAGGCAGACTTGAAGATGCTGCTCTTAAAGACTGAAGTGTTGCTGGCAGTCACCAGGTGCTGGAGGAGATAACACATGGATAAGTTATGTGTTGTATAGCGGTGGGGATGCAGTATAGGAAATGTGTTTTTACGGTTTTTGTTGCTGTGTGGGCATTGTGGAGTCTGTTACACAAACTAAGATGGCTGTCAGTAGACGATAGAACCTTCTGTGATCACTGTTGTGTGTCCTTTACTGGGGACACCATGTGGCACAGGATTGCAGTCCAGAGGGATCCAGGGCCTGTGGACACCTGGCTTTCAGTGAGTAACGGTGACTTCAAATGTATCGTGTCCGGGGCTATGAGGGGTAGTCACTGATTTTGTGGGAGTTTTCCAGAGTGGCTAAGGAAGCCAATTCACCATCCGAGGCTCTGGCTTAACTTTACAGTGCTCATGTCTAAACCTAAACGCTCACATTGTCCCTCCCTCTTTTTATAGTATGAGAAGCATTCTGTGCTTAGATAGATGATTGACAAGCCCTGAGTCCCAGAGCATGCTTGTATGTGAGAGAGAAATTTCTGCTTTCCCAGCATTAGGATTATAAACACCATGCTTTGGGGGGGGGGGGTGTTATTTGTTTGTTTGTTTTTAATTTGGATTCCAGGCTTGGATCCAGGTCCCTGAGTTGGTAAGGCAAGCCCATTACTAACCAAGCTATCTCCTCAGTCCAAGCCCCTGTTCTTAACTACTGAGATTATCTGCCTGCTCTGGACTCTGATGTAGCTGCCTGGTCCAGGCCAGGCCAAGCCCCCTGGGGCCTGTGTTTTGCTTTCCAGGCTCACAATATTTTCTTCAATCTCTCATGAACCTTGTCCTTGTAGAAACATCTGATCTTCATGGGCCCCTGTGCAGCAGCAATGGGCAGACATTTCCCTATTCCTCAACAAGGGTAGCATATAGTCCATTTCATTCTAGTGCTGAAGACATTTTCTTTCTGGCTTTGGGAGAAACAGGGTTTTTTGTTTTGTTTTGTTTTCATTTTCTAGTAATTTCTCGTTCTAAGTCGCCCGTGTCCATCATCTGCTATGAATGTGAACTTGGCATTTAAAAACTGTATCATTTTCAGTTGCCTATGTTCCTTAAGAGCTTATCAGTCATCCATTCAATAAGATTCATTAATATAATAAATGATATCTGCGCACCACAGCGTTACCAGCTTGGCAGGCTGTGTAATGTCCCCTGGCCTCAGTTTCCTCTTTTAAGACAAGAGACATGACCTATTTCACTGTTTGCATTGGTGGTTAAGTGGTGGTCACACGCAGAAAGCCCTGACAGGTGTTTGACATGACAGCGATTTGAAAACCACATACATTATTTAAATGTACTATGCTAAACATTTTTAGAGATCAGGTAAAACTCTAGGAAGAATCTCTGTATCCTTCACTGAATTAAGGGTAATAGATGCACCCTTAAATTAGAGGGAGTCCTTTAATGCAAGGAAGATTCACAATTATGTGTGATTTTTTCCCCCCATATTTCTAATGAAGAAAAAGATGGAGTGATACATGGTAATTGGACCCATAGAAAATGGTGTAAGGGGCTGAGGAGTTGGCTCAGTTGGTGAAGTGGTTGCCTTGCAAGCATGAGGTTCTGGGTCCAAGCCCCAGAAGCCATGTGAAAATGCTGTTTGTGATGGTGAGCACTTGTCGTCATAGGGACAGGAGAGGGAGTGGAGATGGAGGGTCTCTGGGGATCACTGGTGAGTCAGCTTAGCCTGGCAGCTCTGGGGCAGAAAGAGATCCTAATGCAAAGGAAGAAGGAAAGAGGAGGAATGAATGATAGTCAAGTTTGTCCTCTGACCTCCACATACATAAATACACATGTGCACCTGCATACACACATGCATATACACATGCGTGCACACATGTACACATACTGGTCCATGTACACATGCACACACATGCACACATACATGTCCATGTGCATACACACACACACACACACACACACACACACACACACACACACAGAAAGTAGCATACTAATATACAAATTCAGAGTGGAAGAGACTGATCCAGAATCCAAGGGAAACAGCATTGCTTCCTCTACCTGTCACATAAAAGATACTCAGAAACCATAATTCATGTTAGAATCATTATCATTATTGCATTAATGAATTCAGCAGAACTTGCAGAAAATCAATCTTAAGCTTTCTTCAGGCCACAGAGGGTCAGCCGCAGAGGCAAGGGGCACTGTTTCAGAGGCCCCCAGGGGAGAGGGGTTAGGAGCCAATGTTCACTCAGTATCTGCCCTGGCCAGGCCCTTTGCCCTGCAGGTAATCCCATTCAGTACCCCTTAAACCCTTGTAGTCCCAAGAGCCGCTGGAGCTCAGATTACAGCCCACATTGGCAGCAGCTTGGACTCCCAAGAGGTCTTCTCTTACTCATACCAGAAGAATGAAAGCATTCACTGTTCTTGTAGGCAAAGCTGTTCCATAGCTCTCAGTGCCATGTTTGGCTCTCAGCCTCTGCTGTGGTCCCCACATTGAGGTCAGAGGCTCTGTCTTTAACCTTCAGAGCAGGGCCGTCTTCATGGGAACCACCACTGGGGAGTAACCACTGCAGCCTTGGCTTGTGCTCAGCACTTCCTGGGAGTGATTTCACCGAGTCTGTACACTAGCCAGAAGGAACAGGCCGGGTTGTCTCTCTTTAGCGGCTGGAGAGAGGAGCCGTGCGGGGGCCTTGCCCATGGTTACACAGGTCATGAGGGGCCTAGCCAGCCAGGCTGAAGGAGTATCTGGGGTCTTCCTAGATCCTCCCATGCTACCACCCCTAGTGCCAGTTAAACTTTGCCCCCCGCCCCTTACACCACCCTCAGGGATGCCTTGCTTAGCAGAACGTGGGGTGTGAAAACCATCTTTGCTTGAATGCCTCTCTCTCAGAGCTCCACTGGTTCACTTCTGCTTTTGCGAAGATCCCAGAGGATGCCTCTTCCTCTGATCCAAGTGATTTACCCAGTGGGAGGACACGCTGCCTCGCGCTCTCAGGTGCCCGTGTGGAATGAATGACCCGTTCGGCTCCAATTGCCATGTTGGCTGCTGTTTGACCATTGATTGTTCTGCTGTATGGGAGCTGGTTTTCCCTAATGCCCATTCGCTTGTCCTTATTTCTTCCCTTTGGGTCACATTGAATAACACACCTCTGGAGCTGTCCTGGCAGCCCAGGGCCCCCCAGGTACACAGCACAGGTGAGCATGGTGGGTGACTTGCTCTTGGGGACGTAGCTGATTTTGCAGCATGATTCTAGAAAAGAAGATGCCTGAAGACAATGTCTGGAGTGGGAGTTGAAGTCTTCTCCAGGGCTTCTTCCCAGGAGGACCAGGTCTGTTCTGAAGGTTGTTGCTTTGATTAATTTTAGAGGGTGATACTATGTGGGTACCACCCTATGAACTTCACCCACTCACCAAGGATAATGTCTTCTTAAAGCTTGGCTTCCTCATGGAAAAAAAAAAAAAAAAAAAAAAAGTCTTTTTAATTCCCCAGTCGGTAGCGAAATGCTCAGCAGTTAAGAGTGCTTGTTGATCTTCCGGGGGACCTTAGTTCAGGTGGCTCTCGACTGTATATAACTCCAGCTTCGGGGTAGGGTATCCAATGCCATCCTTTATCCTCTTCGGGTACCTGCACACTTGTGCCATACACACATACACAAAGACAAACATACACATACATAAACATCAATAAAATCTGAAAACACAATAAAAAGATAAACTTGGAGTCGCTCCAGAACCACCTTTCATCCACTTCTGTTGCCCATGTTTCTTGACTCTTGACTTCTGGGAGCATCCCCAAATGCACCTGTAAAACAGCTTTCCTTTACCTTGAGGGAAACGCACTCATCACACCACAAGTCCCTCCCTCTCCCTGCCTACACAGTGTTGGGGGGAGGGGACCCTTCTTTCATCAGGCTCAGTGCCAGCCTGTCAGTTGTCTCTCACTCTGTCTTTTACCCCTCATCTTAACCAGTCGTGGGGAACAGAGGCAGATCTGGTCAAGCCCTCATCATGCATTTGCTACACAGTAGTCAGCCAGGAAAGCGATGGTTTTCACTGTCTTAATTTTTATTGCCCAGCCCCACCCTGGCAGGAGCTACAGTCTTCCGAACTTCTAAAAGGACATCTGCACTCAACCCAAACCATTTGCTTGAAGCCGCTTTGAACCCTGGCTGTGCGTGATCTCTTTTCCCCTTTGGCAGGTGGTGGAACAGGAACAGAGCTTCAGGGAGAAGAAGACTCTTCCAACCCTCGGCCGCAAACCCCTTCCTGCCCAGCTTGCTTCAGATAACAGCTTTGGAACACATATGTTTCTGGTCCTTGGTTCTATGCCCTCTTAATTCCTTCCTGTAATTTGGAGCTCTGAGAACTTTGCAGATAGCCACTGGCCACTAGTCTAATTTTGCTAGCTCTTTTTTCTTCCACATAGGGGCTTGGGGCTGCTTTGATTGGTTTAGTGGAACACAGAGCCTTTGGTCTCTATGAATAAGCCTAGAGCCATGGGCTTTATTGGCCCATTGGTTAGAAATGTTGGGCATTTAAGCATATGCATGGCATATCAGGTTGAGGTAGGACTAAGCTCCTCCCCTTGTATTAAGGCTGATCAAGGCAATCAGATATGAGGAATAGGTTCCTGGAAGCCAGCCAAAGGGTTAGGGACAGACCGTGCTCCCAGCACTAGGAGTCCACAAGTAGATCAAGCTACACAACTGTCACATATGTGTAGAGGGCCTGGCTCGGTCCCATGAGGGTCCCTAGCTGTTGGTCCAAATTCTGTGAGCCCAAGTTAGTTGTTTCTGTGGGTTCCCTTGTGATGACCTTGACACACACACACACACACACACACACACACACACACACACACACACCCCGCTCGGTTTTTGATCTAGAATCTTTCTGGGAGTACACACCTTCTCTGCTGTGGACTACATTTCAGAAGAAAGTTTTGGCTTCTGATATTTCCACCCCAGCCTTTGGGGTGTCCATAAGTGGATATTTTATGTCCCTTCTCAAGACATCTGCATATATAAGGATTAAGATTCCTCACTGAGTTCTCCCTTTGACACTACATCAGGGCAGTTCTGCTGGGAGACATCTGCTTCCACTTCCACACTGAGATAAATGGTGGGTTTTGTAGACGCAGTGTGAAAACAACTGAGTGTGGTGCATATTGCCTTCATGTATTGTAAGCCCGTGTGTGTGTGTGTGTGTGTGTGTGGTGTGTGTGTGTGCGTGTGCATGTGTGTGTAGTGTGAGGAGGCAGTACCCAAGAGTAGGAAATCAAGTGGGTCTCTCTCTAGTCCATCCTCTTAGGCTTTATGCCAGAAGAAATCAATATTCCATTTCAACTTTTTAATTATTATTTTATGTGTATGAGTGGTTTACCTGCATGTATGTACCACATGCATGCAAGTGCCTGGAGAGGCCAGAAGATGGCATTAGATCCCCAGGAACCAGAGTGCCATGTTTGAGAGCTGCCATGTGGGTGCTGAGAATCAAACCTGGGTCCTCTGGGAGAGCAACAAGGGCTCTTAACTGCTGAGTCACCTGTCCAGTCTCCCAAGTGTTCTGTTTTTATTGGCTCTGAAATGTAACTTGGGCATGCATGCATTTACTGTATGTGTTCTTGCCGCCGCTCCCTCCACCCCTCACCCCCACCCCCCGCCCTGCAGGGACAGGAGCCCCTTAATGTCCTAAGTTTAGTGTCCTCTGTGTTCTGTTCCTGTTCACTTTGCCGTATTTTGGAGAGTTGCTTCTGTGTATGGGCACCTCCCTGCCTTGTCCTTCCTCATTACTCCAGATCTGTCCAGATGTCTTCCTCATTACTCCAGTACCTGAATGTATCATAACACAGCTGACTCTGGATCCCCCTGTTGAAGGGCATACAGACTGTGTGTGCTTCGGGTTTGTGATCCACAGTCACAATTCAGGTAGCGACATGGCTTACTACCATGTCCTAGGCAGCTGCCATGCTGGTAACAGACTGTCCCCAAAGCATGTGGTTCTCTCTGTACTCACCCAGGGCTGCAGCCTCCTACTGATCTCTGATTATTGCCCCTCAGTTGCTCTCTTGTCTGCCTGCTACACAGGCTCATGCTCTCCTTGAGGGTGGAAGGGTGATTCGAAGGCCCTAACGCTTTTCTGTTGCCTGTGGTAGAAGCTGTACTTCTGCCCTCTGCAGCCTAGATGTTGGCTCTTCGCCAACACAGCCCACACCTAAAGATTCCTTTCCCCTTGTGATCATTTTACTTTGTTTCAAGACAGGCTCTCAGATTGTAACCCAGGTTCTCCTTGAACTCACTACTGTAGCACAGGCTGGCCTTGCACTTCCAGTAGTACTCTGGTTACAGCCTCCTGAGTGCTGGGTTGACAGGCATATGCCACCATGCCCCATTTGCGGTATCTGGCTCTTTTCCTGGTGTTACGGTCCTCAGTCTCATTCTGGAAATGAGCTCTGGGAAGGAGAAGGTGTTACTGAAAGAGATGCGCTGACTGATCCTCAGACCATCCCTCCTGCTAGAGTCCCAGGGTGCTGCAGGTTCAGCAGACCTTGTTTCTTGCACATCTGCCAGCACTGAGAGGAACAGCTGTTAGAGGTAGTTCCTACTTGTGTGTGTGTGTGTGTGTGTGTGTGTGTGTGTGTGTGTGTGTGTGTACAAATCTTTATTTTCTTGTTTGAGATGTCTCTGGTAGCCCAGGCTGCCCTCACATTCACTATGTAGCTGGAAATGACTTTGGACTCCTGGTCCTCCACCTCCCAAATGCTGAGATTACAGGTGTGTGCTACCACACCTAGTTTTTGCAGGAACCCAGGGCTTTGTGTTTGGCTAAGCAAGTTGTCTGTCAGCTGAGCTATATTCCTAGTCCCTAAAAACCCTTAAAATGGTTTTTGTTTTTAAATCGTATTCATCTGTTCTTTGAGGATTTCATACATGCATTTATACAGTGTGTCTTGATCCTTTCTACCCTTATTTTTCTCCAACTCCTCCAGATATCCCCGGAAGTTCCTCACCCAACTTTATAGCCCGTTTGCCTTTCTTTATAATCATTGGGTCCAATTAGAGTTGCCTGTATGTGCGTGGGTATAGGCCATTCACTGGAGCATGGGCAACCTACCAGAGGCCACACCCCCAGCGGAAAAGGACTCTTTCTCAGTTGCAGCCACCAACTGCCAGTAACTTGAAGCTAGGGGTGGGGTCTCCTGATTCCCCCTCCACCCACACTGGAATATTGGCTGGCTTGGTCCTGTACAGCTTTTGTGTAAAAAGCCTCAGCTTCTGTGTGTTGTGAAATAATAATTTAAGATGTGTTACATTTGCTCATGCTATGGAACATTTGTTTTAATGATGCAAAGATATGTTGCATTCTTTTATGTTGTATTTGTTTAACTCTGTGAAGCTGTGTTACTTTGCCTGTCTAAAATACTTGATTGGGCTAATAAAGAGCTGAATGGCCAATAGGCCAATAGTGAGGCAGGAGAGAGAAATAGGTAGGGCTGGCAGGCAGAGAGAATAAATAGAAGGAGAAGAACATTAGAGGATCAAGGAAGGAGCACCAAAGGAGGAGAGGAGGACATCAGAGGCCAGCCATCCAGCTACACAGCCAACAACAGAGTAAGAAAGAAAGATAAACAGAGGCAGAGAAAGGTAAAAGCCCAGAGACAAAAGGCAGATGGGATAATTTAAGTTAAGAAAAGCTGGCTAGAAATAAGCCAAGCTAAGGCCAGGCATTCATAAGTCATAATAAATCTCAGTGTGTGGATTTATTGGGGAGCTGGGTGGTGGGCCCCCCAAATAGAAAAGAGTGAAAAACAACCAGCTACAGCTGTGAGTTCCTGAGTGCTCTGCCCTGTCCAGAAGGCCCTGTTTTACAACAGTACTTAAAGCTTTTTTAAGAGATAACATTTGGTCTTACCATGAACTGTGAGTGATGGTCATCATTGCAAATCCCATTTCCCTTCTGCTTTTCCTAGCTTCAAGGACCATGTGGAAGGAGGGGAGAGCAGGAGGATGCCCATGTATGTCTTGAGTCAGGAGTAGAGGCAACCTTCAGACTCAGCATCTCTGTACTTGGGAGTTTGTGATACATAGCATCACATTTGGTACTTAGACTAGCGTGCAAAACACTGGCTTGGTAAGTGTTTTTGCTTGCTAGAGAGTAGTAAAAAGTTAGAATGTGGCAGGAAGGACCCCTTCTACTCCTGTGGGCATTCTCTATTAGACACAGTATGGGCCATGTTTTCAACAGAATCTGGCACAGGCACTTCCATCCACCCTTACCTCAGTCTGCTCTCTGCAGGAAGATATGATCATTTTGTCCCCAAGCACCATTGCCGTCTTCTCCGGGGGAGACTTATTTCTCCTAGCAACTTGACTCCTGTACCTGTGTGCAAGGAATGTTACTTCTCTGGTTGTGGAAAGCCCTGCACCTACCCAGCAAAGCCATGCAAGGAGGCTTTGGCACACTCAGAGCACGAGAACTCTTAGGTGGCCCCTCTGCAGAGTTCCCACTCCCCTCAGCTCTCAGGCTTCCTTCCTCAGGCTTCTGGAAGGTGGCAGTCACAGGGGCTATTGCTCTCCAGGATGTTGGATCCTTGAATGTGATTAATGTTAGCACAGCTGAGGGGCTGGGCCTCTTGCAGGGACCTAACTGAGCTATAGGGGAAAACAGAATAGAAATAAACATGGAAAGTATAAGAAACACAAACAGGCCTGCTTCCCAAAGGCCCCTCACTGCCTGTTCTATGCCATGCTGGGAACTAAGAGGTGGCGAGCCATCTATTGGTTACAAGTGGCTATGTTAGCCTTGCCTGAGTGGCTTTGTAGCTAAAAAGATAGGCATGCACAGATTGGAATTCTAAATTCTTCATGTGTGTGCATTTGCATGTTCATGTGTGTGCATATACACATGTGTGTGACCTGGGTGTTATTTCTTAGTGTTCTCTCTCTCTCTCTCTCTCTCTCTCTCTCTCTCTCTCTCTCTCTCTCCTTCCCTTTCCCTTCCCTTTTCCCTTCCCTTCCCCTTCCTTCCTTTCTTCCTTCCTTCCTTCCTTCCTTCCTTCCTTCCTTCCTTCCTTCCTTCCTTTCCTCCTCCTCCTTTTTTTTTCTTCTTCTTCTTCTTTTTTTTTTTTTTTTTAACAGAGTTCCTCCCTAGCCTGGAACTCACAAATCGGCCAGGCTGTCTGTCTGGTCTGCAAGCCCTAGGGGGCTGCCCATCATCTCTGCCTCCCCAGTGCTGAGATTACAAGCTCACTTCCCCATTGGCTGTTGAAATGTGGGCTCTGAGGACTTAACTAGGGTCCCCACGCTTGCAGGGCAATCATTTCACTGACTAAGCTATCTTTCCAACCTACTTTTTCTCTCATTTTGAGAGTAGAGGGGGTGACTCAGCTCTTGTTAGACCTTCCTTCCTAGTCCAAGGATCTGTTTCTTCTCTAGGTGTCGAGAAGTTTCCCACCCAACAAAGAACACTTGATTCCTACATAGAGGGAAGTGGCCTTGTCCTTGGGACCACAGTTAATTAATACTCTTTAGATAAAATACAGTGTTTCACTTGATCTTAGTATATTTTATCACTACTCAGACTTTTGGCTATTTCATACCAAAGAAATGAAAGAACTGCAATAAGAGGCTTAACTTCCCTTGGGTGTCAGTGACTGGAGCCATTCGTTTGGGCTTTACCATTTTCAGTGGTTAATTATTATTTTTTAATTAAATTAATTTTATGGGTACGAATGTTTTGCCTGCATTTATATCTCTGCACTGTGTGTGTGTGCAGTGTCTGCGGAGGCCAGATCTCCTGGGATTGGAATTAGAGAAGATTGTGAGCCCCTGTATGGGTGCTGGGAGTGAACCCAGGTCCTCTGGAAGAGCAGCCAGTGCTCTTAACCTCTGAGCCTTCTCTCCAGCCCATCAGTGGTTAGTTAGTGGAAGTGAATGACTATTGTGTACTAGTCATTGTGGTAGGCTCTGGAGCTATAGATGAGTAAGACCTGGCCCGCAGGGAGTCTGCATTCTAGTGACTCAGGCAGGAATGGAACCACCCATAAGAAAGATGGCTGTATGATGACAGCTCCGTGGGGTCCACTGGGAGGTCAGGGAAGGACGTGTTTTCTGTGCAGGCTGTATTGGAGTTTGGATCGGGATGAGGGTTGCTGAGAAGAACCTCAGCAGTTGGTAGGTGTGCATTCCAGGTCCTCCGCTGGGAAGGCAGCATGAGTGGAGGAAACAATAGGGACCAAGGCTGGGAAGGCCTGGAGAGACGCTGCAGGGACGGTGGCAGGACTGGTCCGTCCAGGACCTAGGGGGACAGAAGATGCAGCAGGCATCTCCACTGGCCAAGCAGTGGGCTTCCTGCTGAGAAGAGGGGCGAGTGTGAGAGCCAGTTTATGTCTGGGGTGGGGCGCTGTCGACTGACCAGCAGTCCTCACGGTGTGTTCCCCTAGACAAGAGTGAAAGCACCTCCCTTGGCTTGTTGGAAATACAGATTCCCAGCCCCAAGTCTGACTTGGCAGGTGGAGCTTCACGATCAGTTGTAACAGGTGTTCTAGGTGGTTCTGATGGTCACCCAGAGACAGGTTCTGAAGAACTAGCCTATGATGCTGAGCTCAGACTGGGTGAGCATGTTCCAAATGTGTGTGGCAATGCCTAGGAGCTACTACTGACTGTAGCCCTGAAACTGCTGCATGGCTGACACCCAGGGGCTTGTAACAAAAGCAGAATCAGCCCTCCCCCCACCCAAAACCTGCCAAATCACAAGCTTATTGTGAT
This sequence comes from Peromyscus attwateri, assembly GCA_902168425.1. Lineage (NCBI taxonomy): Eukaryota > Metazoa > Chordata > Mammalia > Rodentia > Cricetidae > Peromyscus > Peromyscus attwateri. The sequence continues at coordinate 30,933 of CABHPP010146644.1, read as the reverse complement.
CACACACACCCTAGGGGATTTACTTGTACCCCAAGGCTAGCCTAGAATCAAGTCATAGGGCTTGATGATCAGGACTGTGGTGTAGTCAGGATGTTCAAACTGTGATGCCGTCTTTATGAATGAGTATGGGTTTAGCCCTGGGGTTGGAGTGAGACAGAGGTTAACAGCATGGAACATAAAAAAAAATCACCACTAACAGCTCTAGCCGTCACTTGCCTGTCCTGGGTATCTCCGGAAATGTCGCACCCTAATGCTTCACTGGGCAGTGACCTAGTTCTGACCCCGTCTGGAGAAAACTGAGGCACAGGGATCGAGTAGCTTATTCAGTGCTCCTAAGCTAGTTGGATGGCCTCTTTCTCACCAGTGGCAGAGCTGAGGTTCAAACTCATAATTCTTGGCTTCAGGGGTGTGTGTCTTAGACCACTGCAGTATTGTGGCTTTCCTATCTCTGATCTCCGAACTTCAACTTTTCTGTCTTATTGCTGGTTCTGCTTTTATGTCTGTGACAAATACCCTGATTCAAAGCCACACAGGAGGAAAGGGTTTATTTGACTTACAGGTCCGGGTGGTGGTCTATTATTGTGGGGAAGTCAAGGTAGCAACCAATCCTTACAAGAGCAGACAGAAATGAGTGCATCCATGTTGTCTGCTGGCTTGCCCTTAGCCAGCCTTCTCCACTCTTACATAGTTCGGGGCCCAGCTTAGGGAATGAGGCCACCCACCATGGGCTAGGTCTTCCTGTATCAACTAACAAGACAGTCCCCACAGACATGCCTACAGGCCAATCTAACCTACTTAATTCTGCTCTTCCTGGGTGACTCCAGATGCTGTGGAGTTGACAGTTAAAACTGACCAGCACGTTGCTTAACTTTTAACAGTTAACCAAAATGTTGTCAAGTGGAGTTCCTAAAGTAAAATTCCACAGCTTGGTTCTTACAAAGCTTAAGAATAAGCCAACTTATCATCCCCCCTAGGCAGCTACTGCATGCTCTCCTAGAAGGGTTAAACATTCACATGGGGCCCCATGGGCACATCTGTGCTTATTGTCACAACATTGTGTAAATTTACCCCATTCTGTGGAGACCCCCTGCAGGTGGCCAGATGGTCTCTGTCTTGGTGAGGAAGAGGCCACCCTGAACCACCAGGGTTGTTTGCTCTGATAGGTCACAAGGAAAACAGATGCTGTCCCAACCAAGTGGGGATAGCTCTATTGCTGTTACCCTATGTTAGGAGTCAAGGACTCAGAAATCAAACTGCTCACAATCATGTCTGACTTGCTTGCTCACTGTAGTCTGTTTATCAGAATCAAACTACCATTTAATGCTTTCACATCATTGTCTTTCCAAAGGTGGGGGATTCCAGGCTATTTTGAACGGTTTTAGAGTATTGGGAAGAGCCACCCTCCCCCCTCCTCCCACCCCACAACCGATGATGACGATGTGAATAGAAAACTAGACATTTGTGTATGTGTCTTACCCTTTGGGGTGAGGGTCTGCTTTGGGGAAGATGTTTCCATAGTCATCCATCCCATCAGCTCCTTTCTCTGCTGTCCACGAGTGTTACTAAGCAGGCTTCATCAGTGTGCACTGAGTGAGTGATAGGGCGGCCTGTCCACAGGCAAGCAGACCTTTAGTAGGCCACAGATGCAGAGGGCTGTTTGGTTTTGCTTCACGGCCATTGCTATCTTTTTCTTCACTAAAACCCATCATTTCTGATCTTGAATTTTGACCCCTTTGTTTGGAAGTTCAGTTCAGTTCAGTTCTGTGACTTTGTTCCTCAAAGCTCTGGGTCTGTGGACCAGCGGCTCTGGACTCCCCTGGGAGATTGTTGGGAATGCAGGGTCTCAGGCTCCATCCCAGACCTCTCAAACCAAAGTGCACTGCCCCACCCTCAACCCCCGTGGGGTGTGTGTGTGTGTGTACACTCTCACATGAAGAGGCCAGAGGTCCAAGTTACGTGTCTTACTTAATCACTTACCTCCTTACATTTTGAAGTAAAGTCTCTCCATGGGCCAGGAGCTCACTGGGCCAGCTAGATTGGCTGGCCAGCAAGCCAGCTTTTTTGTGGGTGATCTGGGGGGATCAACTGAGCTTCTCATGCTTGCACAGCAAGTGCTTTACCAAGTGAGCCACCTCTGTACCCCAGAATCTACATCCCCACAAGGCCTTAGGCACCAGCAACTGTGAGATGTTCTATTCAGTTGTCTGGGTTTCTCCATTACCTTCAGCTAGAGTCTCCACTGAGCACTTACTTTGGGGCTGGATTTCAATTTTGGTAGATTTTCAGAACTTAAAAACATACACACTCCAAAATTCCTTCCTTTGCCTTTCTATGATGTCATTCATTTTACCTGGCCTGCCACAAGAAAGAAAAAGGCAAATTGGGTCCAAGTCCTATATGTATTCTAAGACTAACTTCTTAATGGCATCTGTTAAAGCCTCCACCATTAACTGAGTCCCAAGTGTTGCCAAGATTAATTGAGAAATGCCTGAAGGTAAAATAAATGCTGCTGCTTAGTTTAATTCAAAACCGTATCGGCCAAGAATGGAGGTGCAATTAGTGATAAAGATGTTAATAATTAGTTGTGCTCTGTTAAGTTTTATATTCATGCTTATATAGAGTGGAGAAAGAATTTCCCCAGGAGGGCAAAAATCAATGTTTCACCTTGATTGCTATTTTAATGTGCTTATTTTAATGGGGCCATCCTGTAGAAACCCTTGGGCACATTTCCAGTTTTACATAAATGTAGAATTAATTATTATGGAAGCATATAATTTTAGAGTTGGAGCAACCTTGGCGGTCATTTCATCCAGTTTAGTCATTTCTCAAATAAGAATGGAATTGCTTAAGTCCTTCTGCAGAGTGGTGGATGCCGGGTGAATCTCCTCTCGATGACCAGGACACCTTCTTAGATCTCTTGGACACGTGTGTTTCCTGTTGCCTCAGAATTCCCCCAGACACAATGAAGTAGATTAATTCTAAGGTTCATACCCTCACCTGCATTCTGTCTGGTTGTTTTTGGTTGTGAGGTTGGGGTCCTGGAACATGTTCCTGGTTCCTTTTTGTTTTTCTGCACCATTCCTCGCTCTGTGTCTTGTCCACAGTATTTTCATAGCAAATTGACATGTGTGGGGCTGGAGCGTGGGTCCTCTTCTTGCAGAGGACCTGAGTTTGGTTCCCAATGCCCACATCTGGCAGCTAACAACCTTCAGTGACTGCGGCTCCTGAGGATCTGGTACCCGCTTCTGCCCTCCCCCATATAAGTAAAAATAAAAGCTAATTGACTAAATTGACAGGCAACCGAGTTCCGGACCTGACTCTGGTTTTTCTTTGCAGCACTGGTACTGGGGATGGAAGGCAAGCCTCGTGCATGTGAAGGATGTTCTCTACTAGTGAGCTCCATCCCCAGCTTGGCTGCTCTTTAACCTGTGTGTTAGAGTTGACTGTATCTTCCCACTGGTGGCATGAGATTGGACATGGAGGGAGTATTTACATCGTGGAAGGGGGGCACATGCTTCGAATCAGGGCCTTTTGACTTGGAGAAATGCAGTGGTTAAATATTTATGAGGACAACCACTGCACATGCGATTTTTACAAGGCCTCAGAAGGCAGTTCATCTTTACAAAATCTGAAGAGTCATGCCAGCACAAGGACAGCTCATTGCTTAGCATGGGTTTCCTCAAGAATCATGGAATGGTAGACAATCGCTTATTACCCACTGGTCTTTTAAGGCCAGTGCAAGGTAGGTCCCAGGACTGTAGTAGAATGTCATGGTTCAGGCTAAGCTCCACTTACCCAAGAAAGTAAGCTCTTTGGATATACATGGTCATGGAGATCATGAGAAATTTAGACACAGCTGAGTGAGAAAAAAACAAAACACATTATAAGGGGGAAAGTGAATGGGAACTAACTGTTGCTGAAATTGCAACTGTGTGTTTGCAGGTCTCAGAAACCCTAAGTAGCTCCTGCAGAAATGCCCAAGCTTCATGATGCAGCGAGCTTACACTGACCACGGCTTGTGATTCTAACTTTGTGTCTAACCTCTTACATTTTCTGCAGGTCATCCGACCACTGATTCCTACCTCCATCCTACTTTAGTTTCTAGGGAGCCTTTGCTCTGGCTTCCATGATGTCTCTTCTGGGCCATGGGTCCAGAGCTCTTGAGTTGGTATACAAATTCACATGACTCTGTTGGTCTTTGTTGTGTGCCTGTCTTTAGGAGCAGGACCCGAGGTCCCATTGGCCCTGGCAAGTATGGCTACGGGAAGGCTCCCTACATCTTACCGCTGCAGACGGATACCACACATACTCCACAGAGGCTTCGGAGACAAAGGCCTTCATCCCGGCATTCCAGGTCCCAGGAGGCATCTGCTTCTAGGCAGGGCTACAGACCACCAGCTCACCAGTTCTCTCACAACGGACCTCTCTACCAAAGTGACAGTGGCCCTCGTTCTGGACTGCCGGCTTCTGAGGCCTCTATCTATCAGCTGCCTCTGACTCATGATCAGAGCTATCCTGCAGCTTCAGGTCTCTTCCACAGCCCGGAATTGAGCAGCAACGGTGGTGCCAGGCCCCATGGAGCAGCCCAGGCCTTTTCCCAGCCTCTGCGATCTACAGCAATCTCATGCATCGGGGCCTATCGGCAGTACAAACTGTGCAACACCAATGTGAGTACACAGCACCTCAGTCTGGGCTTGGAGGAAGCTGTTTTTCTTCATTTCTGGTCAGTTGGCACCCAGTACATGGAAGATTGAGGGGGACCATGTTAACAAGCCTTTCATCTCCTCTCTTTTCCCTCCATGTATTTACCCATATGTGTTGCTTGTGTGTGTGTGTGTGTGCGCACACGTGTACGCACATAAAGCTAATGCTTTTTAAAAAAGTATACATAATGATGGAGTCACTTCAATAATCATGTGATAGTGATATTATTAATTGTCTATTTCAGGATGACAACTTTGAAAGTCTTAGTAGCATATGCCAAAGTGATTATATGATTTTGTATGTGTGCACCTATTTACGTGTGTGCACAGGTGTGTTTAGGGCAGAGACCTGTGTCAGATGTCTTTCTCACTCACTTTCTACCTTATTTTTTATTTATTTTTTTCTTGTTAAAGATTTTTTTTTATTTCTGTGTATGTGTGGGGGCCTCTGTGAGTTTATATACATCATGTGGGCACAGGAACATATGGAGGCCAGAAAAGGACCTTTGGGTCCCTTAGAACGGGACAGTTGTGAGCTGTCTGATGTGGGTGCTGAGAACCGAACCTGGGTCTTCTGGAAGAGCAGTATATACTCTAAACTGCTGATTCGTGTCTGCAGCTCCTCCTTATTTTTTAAGGCATGGTCTTGTTGACTCTGGAGCTTGCTGATTCAGCTGTTCTAGCTGGTCAGCAAGCCCCAAGGATCCTTCTTTTTCTGTCCCCCCAGCACAGGGGTTACAGGCACACATCACCACGCCCTTCTGTAGCAAACACTTGACAGAGTGCGACATCTCCTCAGCCTCCACAATCTTTATTCTTTGCTCATGAGTCTATGGGTCAAGTGAAGTTTGGCTGCCAAGGAAGTAGGTGTTTGGGGAGGAGCCACCTAGCAACCTTCTTGGAGGCGCCTTGCTACTCCATAGAGTAAACACTTCAGGTGATGTGCCCCAAAGGAGAAAGTGGTGAGATCATGAAGAGTCCCATCTTAGGAGAGAAGCCAGGACAGCTGGGGTCGTAGATGCATGCAGAGTGCTCTGGCCAGCAATTCCGTTCTCACCTGTGGGAGTATTTTCAAGGATTTTAAGAATTTGAATAGCTGTCACGGTGCGGATTGTCTGAATACTCACTGTGGACATTAGTTTAATAAGTGGTTGCTGATCCCTCCTTCTTCCCTTATTTCAATAATCTCTGCTTTTATGAATCCCTCACCTTAAGCCAGCCATCGCAGGCACTGCTTTTCCTGCCTCCTCTGATCCTCTGCCTGACTCTATGAATTTGCTGCCCTCTCCGCTTTACAGTTGCAAAGAAAGGTTCAACGACTTGGGAGGCACCACAGCTACCGGATAGTAAAGCAAGTGGTTGTCCCAAACTGTGTTCGATCGGGTGCGCTGCTTCTAATGGCAGTGCTGAACCAGGCAGAGAAGGGAGAGGAAGGGGGACTGGGAAGAGGTTAAGTTTCTAAGCTGCTACAGTTTTCATTAATAATTTAATCTGCCTTAATACTCGTCAGTGGGTAACAGGACAGCTGGTACATATTAGCTTCAATTTCCTCATTAAAAATCTATTTCCTGCTATGGAGTCCATAGAAGTGACTTAATTTGTGATCTTAATAATTCCTCCAAACGCCTACTTTGCCTTTTAGCCTGTTCCTCTGTGGTGAGATTTCAGGGATTATCCATTTCTATAAAGCCCTCATTTTTCTGAAGCCATAGCTAGCCAGCCAGCCAAATTGCAATGAATTCCATGCCATGGAAGATGAAAGCCCCATTGTCTTATTGGACTGAGGATGGAGCTCTGTGGTCGGGCATTTGGCTAGCATGCATGAGGCTCTACATTTGATCCTCTGTAATGAAAGAAAAAAAAAGTCACATCTACTTTATAGTGTTGTTATGAGGATCAAATGAGGTGTTGTCTAAAAATGTTTTGTGAATTGAAAAAGTAAAGAGTTGCTTGCCTACAGGATCAGATGTGGCTTTTGTTTCAAATAAACATCGCTGTTCTATTAAAATGAAATCAATTCCTTGGTAAAGTAGAACATATTCTCCCATTGACAAGTACATCTTGTAAATTTGAGATCAAAGTAAGTCGTAAAGAGAGAGGAAAAGGCAGAGGACGCTGGGAAGAAATGTGAACCATCATCTGCTTAGTCCTTCTTTCATTTGATTTGCATTCTTTTTTAAAAAATGTCTGTATGAGAGAGAGACAGAGACACACACAGAGACACAGAGAGAGGGTGTATGCTATGTGTGCATGAGTACTTGAGTCCAAAAGAGAGTGTCAGATCCCCTGGAGCTGGAGTTATAGGCATTTGTGAGTCATTTGAAGTAGGTACTAGAATCTGAACTTGGGTTCTCTGGAAGAACAAGTGATCTTGGCCCGTGAGCCTTCTCTCCAGCACCATGCATATCAATTTATTATCCAATTACTATTTGCAAAATAGGGAGCTAGGGCCAAGTGTGATAACATATGTCTTTAATCCTAGCACTTGGGAGCCAGAGTCAGGCTCATCTCCATGAGACCTGCCTGTTCTACATAGTGAGGGCTACATAGAAAGAACATGTCTCCAAAAACTAAACCAAAACGGGGCAGGGGAGGAGGAGAAAAATAGAGCTAGGAATGGTACAGAAAAACAGAAGTGAGGCAGTCACCTCCCTGGTCCCTTGGTCCCTTGACTTGCATTTTTAAAGCACACACACTGCTGTATCTATGCTGACAATAGCAAGCTTGCTCTCATTAGGTAGAAGCTATGGCTTCCCTGGGAGCCAGAGTAAATATATTGAGGAGACTAATGTGCAGAGAACAATTCATCTGAGTTCATTCATGATGCTGCCTGATTTTTGGGGAGCTGTGTTGCACAGGCCAGCTGGGAACTCATGGTGTAGCAGAGGGTGCCCTTGGACTCTGCTGAGGCTGTCAGTGTACACCACCACACCTGCTGCTCTGGACATTTTAAAAGTAGGAAATAGTTAAGTCTCCAATACAGAACAAAACAAAATGTCCCGTACCTTATAGGCTTCATTCCATATTTTTTTGTTGAGACAGTTTACACAGTGCATGCCACTGTCCAGGTCACACACCCTGCCTGCCTTTATGGGGAGATATCATCTCCCTTGGGTCCTCATATTGCCTGTCTCCTTTTTTTTTTTCTTACAAGGTCCAGACTTCTTGTGACTCCCACCACAGCCCATGAATACTTGAAAACTTCTCCTTTTTAGGAGTCTCCAAGGCCATTTCTGGCTATGATGATCTCCTGGAAGGTTCTATGAGATTTAGTATATAGTTATAGTTTCTTACGGTGAGAATATACAAGGAAAGCGTGGAAAAGAGAAAGGTACAGGGGACCGAGTCCAAAGACAGCCCGCACTGGGTCCCAAGAGTCCTTTCCTTTGGAATCTCAGCATGGATCCTCTATTGACGAATTATTGAGAAATGTGAATTTTCTGCTAGCGACTCATTTCTCTATACTAAATCTCTTGGGGAGATTTGGTCATGCGGTCATTCTCTGTCTCATTACAAAATCCTAGACTCACAAAGGAAAATAGGCATTCTGCATAAACGAGGTTGTTTATACAAATATTTGAATCCTGCCGGCTGTGCTTACCATTAGAGGGTGAAGAGTACAATCCTGAAGTCTGAGTTCCTAGACTTCAGCCCCGGCTCAGCTTCACAAACAGGCTTTTCTGAGGAGAGCAGTCTCAGCCCCTAGCACCAACAATGTCAGGTAGACATCTCCGTGCCCTCCCCTTCCTCACACCCATGAAGAGATGACATGCATCCCTAAGTTACGCAGATCTTCCTACTCCAAGAGGAAAAAAGCCAAGGACAACAGTCCAGAAAACATTACCTAAACTAACAGAGGATGCAGGCTAGTACTTAGGTCTTCTCCAAAGATGAAAAAGCACACATGCACTTTCAGTTCTCTCCTGGATAGTATCTGGGAAAAGAGAAAGATGGGGATATGACCGAATACAGGCTGCAAACACCAGTTTCTCAACTCCATCCTTAAACTTGTGCTCAGCCTACCTTACTTCAGTTTTGATGGACACCCCCACCCCATTTCTAAGGTTCCTACAATGAGGGGCTCAATTCTGAGATGTATAGTGATGATTATGAGGAGGCTGGATTAGGGGCAAAGATTTTGCAGTCTTATAGAAATCAGAACCCTGTCTCTTCTCTGCTCATGGCTCCTCCATCCACAGCATAATGGTCTAAAGCAGCAGTTCTCAACCTTCCTAATGCTGAGACCCTTTAATACAGTTCCTCATGTTGTGGTGACCCCAACCATAAAGTTATTTTCATTACTAATTCATAAGTGTAATTTTGCTACTGTTATGAACTGCAAAGTAAATATTTTTAGAGATAGAGGTTTGTTGAGGGGGTTACGACCCACATGTTGTGAACCACTGGTCTAGAGAGCTTTGGGGAAAGTCCTGTTTGAGGTATTTGGCATTGTATATGGTGCTAGAGTGCTTGGCAAGCCGGGGAGAATCCTGGGAGCACAGCATGGGGGCCCTGGGTTGGGGAAGACCCTACCGGATAGGGGACAGTTAAGCTAGGTTTATAAAAATGACCAACAAAGACAAACATGAGCATGTGGGAACAAAGAAAGGCTTAGTCGGGGACAGGAAGAAGCAGGAGGGATTGTGTCGGGGTTTCAGGTGCCAGCCAGGTGGTGGGGAGTTCATCCCCTGCCCGTTCTGTCCTGCTATGAATAATCAGAACCTTTTAACCAGAACATTATCTTTTAACAAATCAAGATTCAGCAACATGATTTGGGCCTTGCTTGATTTTTTTAGATGCATATGAAACATTTGATGCACAGTGAAAGTTGGAAAAGCAGCCTAAAGTGCTGTTCATGCTTGGGAGAATGAGGTAGGAGGGTTCCAAGGCCAGTTCAAGCTGCTCAGTAGAGATGCCTAGAGACCCCGAGGGGTCTTTTTTATTGTTGTTGTTTTATTTTTTGTTGTTTGTTTTTCTTTAAAGCAAGCAAGCTACCTGTCTGTTTTAATTGGAAATTAGACTTGCAAGGCAGTATGGGATAGTACCCATGAGAGTGGCTTTGAAAGAAGAGCTAACTTGGTGTTGAGATGTGTATCCTTGGCTTGGAGGACCACATAACTCTCTGTCGTCTCCCATAAGGTGCAAAGCATAATAATCTCCTCCTCTTAGGCTTATGTGAGGTTCCAATATGGTCATGTAGGGAAAGGTCAAACCCGGCTGCAGGCATGAGACCCCTGAACCACACCCTAGTCATATGTGGGCAGGTTGAAATCTCCAGATGGTGGTCATTACTAGGCCTGAGTGGAGTCAGTGAGGAGGTGGAGAATCCAGGTGCAGGGTGTGGAAGAAGCAGAAGTGAAACCCAGGCTCCTTCTATATGCTGAAGAGGAGGAGGAGGAGGAGGAGGCAGTTCAGGAACCTCCTGGGAGAATGGGAAGCCTTCCCACAGAGCCAGGACTCCCCCCACCCCCTCCAGCAAGTCTTCAGAAGGGAAGAGCCCACACAGAGGTATCTCTGATCCATCAGCTGCCCTGCACCTTGCTGGCTGTAGCTAAGACCAGGCAGTCTTGGCGCATGCCTTTAATCCCAGCACTCGGAAGGCAGAGGCAGGCGGAACTCTGTGAGTTCGAGGCCAGCCTGGTCTACAGAACGAGATCCAGAACAGGCACCAAAACTACACAGAGAAACCCTGTCTTGAGAAAACAAAACAACAACAACAACAACACCAAAAAAAGAAAAAGAAAAGAAAAAGAAAATACAGCTCCTAATGTTGTGGTGACCCCCCAACCATAAAATTATTTTTGTTGCCACTCCATAACTAATTTTACTACTGTTATGAATTGTAATGTAAAATCTGTGTTTTCTAGTGGTCTTAGGTGACCACTGTGAAAGGATTGTTTGACCCCCATAAGGGCTATAACCCAGAGGTTGAGAATCACTACCCTAGACATAAAAGGTACATTTGTGGGGCTGGAGAGATGGCTTAGCGGTTAAGAGCACTGGCTGCTCTTCTAGAGGACCTGAGTTCAATTCCCATAGCAACTCACAACCATCTATAATGGAATCTGATGCCCTCTTCTGGCATGCAGGTATACCTGAAGACAGAACACTGCATACATTAAAACAAACAAACAAACAAACAAACCCAACTTTCTATTCTAGCCAGGCAGTGGTGGCGCACGCCTTTAATTCCAGCACTCGGGAGGCAGAGGCAGGTGGATCTCTGTGAGTTTGAGGCCAGCCTGGTCTACAGAGCAAGTTCCAGGACAGGCTCCAAAGGTACACAGAGAAACCCTGTCTCAAAGCCCCCCCACCCCCCAAAAAAAGATGGAGTTGTTTTTTTAGGAACACTATCAAAGAAGAAACCAAACCTCTGGTGCCTTACAAGATGAAGTTAAAAAATCTTTTCTGCTATCTGTTTCCGGGTCTGAATTAGTATTTGCTAAATGTGTTAACCAACCAAGATGTCTGTATTTGCTAAATATATTAACCAACCAAGATGTCTGTGACTGAGGCACACTGAACTCACTGCTTTCTCTTTAGGGACCAGACTGATGCTGTGTTCCCTCTACAGGAGGTGGGCTGTAGAGTCACATGGTTCCACACAGGGACCAGGTTATGAGTGACAAGGGGTTTGATTGTTGGAGGAGCCATCTTGAGTCACTTAACTTGTTGAGGGGAAAGATGCCCAAGGCTAGAAGGTGCTTTCCACAAGCGCAGATGTCACGGCTCTGTGCTGCCGATGGTTTATCTGTTTGGGGTTGGTTGTTTCTGCCCTAGAGTAAGTAGCAATGAAGGGAGGGTGTGAAACAGCTCGCAGGGCAGCTGAACTGGGTCTCTGCAGCAGATGTAATTCTGTCCTGTGTCTAGACTGAAAGGCACTGAGTAGGAGCTGAAAGTCAATGGTCCAGGTAGAATTTGGTGGACTTCTGAAGGTTTGAAAGCCTGCAGAGAACCACGGGACCAGTGAGTGACTAGATGGGCTGGGCCTCCTGATGGGCTGCCGCACACATTCTTTTAACCCTGCTGCTGTAGCTGAGAAATGGGTGCCGGTGTGGGTGCTTTGGGCAACTCTGCTTTCTACTCAGGGGTCTTGGAATTTCTATGGTAATTTTTCTTTTATATACTTACAAATATAATGTATATGTGTGTATATGTATATACATAAACACATGCACACAAGTTATACATATGAGTTGTGCCTACATGTGTGCTATTTACAGCCAACACTTTATATGCTTATAAAAATATTGTACAGGCTCAGTGAAATGGTTCAGCAGGTAAAGGCACTTAACACTGAGTCTGATGAGTCTGATGATCTGAGTTCGAGCCCCAAGATCCATGTAGTGGAAAAGGAGAATTGATAACCTCAAGTTGTCCTCTGACCTCCACATGTTTATTCTGGCCCATGCATGTGTGTACTTGTACACACATACACACACACACCAGGGGGGATGTTTGTGTACACAAGCACACACACACACACACACACACACACACACACACACACTAAATAATGTTATTTAAGTGATTCAATAAACAATGAATATAACGGCTTTAAAATAAAGTTGTGCAAATAACATTGTGATGTTAGAGATAGGCATATCTGGCTCTAAAGATGTAACAGTCAGTGATTTAAAAGGTGTAATTCCTTGGCCGGGCGGTGGTGGCGCATGCCTTTAATCCCAGCACTCAGGAGGCAGAGCCAGGCGGATCTCTGTGAGTTCGAGGCCAGCCTGGGCTACCAAGTGAGTTCCAGGAAAGGCGCAAAGCTACACAGAGAAACCCTGTCTCGAAAAACAAACAAACAAACAAACAAAAAAGGTGTAATTCCTAAGCTGGGGAAATGGCTTAGTCTATAAAGTGCTTAAGGACTGAATGTGAGCCCCAGACAGAACCCAGGTAAAGAACTTCTCTTGGAGGTGTGTACTTGTAATCCCAGCCCTGAGAGGTGGATTCCTGGGGTTGGGTGACCAGCCAGGCTGGCCTCAGCAGTGAGCCACACCAGTGTGAGACCCTGTCTAAAAAAAACAAAAAAAAAGCTGGACACACCTGAGAAACAATACCTGAGGTGTTGTCTGGCTCCACACAAATGCACCTACAGGCACACACACGCACACACACACACACACACACCAGTTCCTGTGCCTGTCTGTTTCACTCAGTATCAATTTCCAGCCTTTCCCCATCACCCTTTGATTGAGAAAGAAAGAAAGAAATGATCCCTTTCCTCCCACCCTGTTGATTTTGCCAGCCACATTTTTATTTTCAGTCATAGTTTTGGCTACATCCAGTATGTCGATTTCCTTTTTAAAAAAATCTATCACCATTAAAAAGGATCAGTGGACTCCTTGCTTTTCTAGATTAGACATTGAGAATCCTGCTGGCTAAACACCCTCCTCCCTTGCCCATCCCCACCCTTGGTCAGGAGTCTTTATGTATCTTTCTTGAGTTGGCCTATGCCATCCTGTGAGAAACTGTGGCGTCAGTCTTCTCAGGGTCCTTGTTAGCCACAACACCTAGCACAGTGACTGTTTGCTTTGGAGTGGAATTTCATACTTTACCAGGCAGGCAGCAGCAGGTGAGGAAGCCACTCTTGTTAATGGAATTCCTGATGTCACCATGAGAAAGTTTAAGTTCCTGAGGACGGTTTACATTTTGCATGTTTGAATAAATGTGTACTTTGTCAACTGGTCAGCAAAAAGCGTTCTTTAGAAAATGTTCTTAGAGGAATAGACACTTACAGAGAAGTTAGGCAATCAGAAGTACATAAACACACGAGTGACCTGAGACAGGGCCTACACTTGTGTGTATGTATGTGCGGAGACCTTAAAAATAGAGGATTCTGGCTGGCGATGTGGCATAGTTGGAAGAGTGCTTGCCTGTCATATGTGGGGCTGTGAGTTCGATACCCAGGACCACATAAAGCAGATGTGATGCAGCCTGTTGTCTCAGTGCTAGGGAGTAGAGGTGGGAAGAACAGAAGTCCAAGGCTGTCCTTGGCCACATGGTGAGTTCAAAGCCAGCCTGGGCTACATGAGACCTTGTGTTTTTAAAAAAAGAAAATATTCTTCTGAGTGGATAGATTTAGTTACATTGACACGCTTTTGGGCTTTGACCTATGCCCTGGAATGAGAAGAATACTTTTCTTCTGAGGGAACATTATGAGCTTCTTCTCTTGGATGAAAAATGCTGCACTTGGGAATTAAGAAAAATTTAGATTATAAATAAAGTGCAATGCCTTGACTTCAGACAAACCATTTCACTGACCAGAGAATTATGGGAGTGGTGGGAGGTGGCAGAGGACCTTCTGAAAGGTGGAGCTGGCCCTGTGTGGCTTGAGAAAGGAGATAGTAAACACACACATTGGTAACTGGGAAGGCATTTTGGTCTGGAGATCCTTGCTCTTCAGATGGAGGATGAATCCCGCTTTCCAGCTATGAAAGAACAAGAAGGAGAATGTTTGCCAAGAGTGCCAGTTGCTCACTCACAGTTTGGAACTGTTGGATTCGTCTTTGGTGTGTTCTGCTAAGCTGCTCTTCACTGAACAGTGCTGTGAGCTGGCAGCTTGTGTGCATACTGAGTTAAGCCTTACCCAGATCTCTGGAGATTAGGTGTAGGCAGAGATGGATGCAAAGTTTGCCATTCCTTGTGATAATTTAGCCCATGAGAAGCTAAGGTGATGTGGGAGTGTGTGTGTGTATGTGAGGGGGGTTCATGTGCATGCAGGCATGTGCACACATGAGTGCTCGTGTGTGGAGGTCAACTTGTGGTGTCTTTCCTCAAACCTTTTCCTCCACCTCTTTTCTTTCTTTCTTTCTTTCTTTCTTTCTTTCTTTCTTTCTTTTTTTTTTTTTTTGAGTCAGGCTATCTCAATGGCTGTTCAGCCAGTGAGCTTCATGGCTGTTCTTTAGTCCCTTTGTCCCGTGTCTCTGTCCCTTTAGTCCACGGGTTTATAGGAATGTGCATTACCCTGTCTTTTTGTAGGGGTTCTCGGGGAGTTCCTAGAGATTCAGAACTCGGGTCCTCATGTCTCCATGGCAAGCACATTTCTGCCTGAGCCATATCCCCAGTCCCCTAAGTAAGGGTTTTTACCTAAGCCATACAGAAGTTACTGACTTGGGGGTCACCATCTGTGTCCTAAGAAGGTCTGGCCCGCTGTCCTCAATAAGCTAATTCAAAGAACCAAGTTGAAAGTGAAAAATGGAAAAGGATTTTTATTCACTGTGGCTATACTGGGAAGAAAGAGATCCGGTGGGGCCCCCAAGTCCCTCTTCCTCTTGGGGTCCTAAAGTGAGAACAAAGTTTAAATAGAGGGCCAAGGATATACATTGCACCTCTAGGCAGTCCGGCCAAGGTGTGGTCCTGCCCACCAATGACCCATCACTATCTCAGCCACAATTTCATCCCGTAGGGTGATCTGTTAGAACCTTGTAAAGTATCTTTCCTGGAGACACCTTCTCCTCTGATGGGTGCCTTTCCCTCCTCCCATCACATTCTGGGGTGGGGCTCGTTTCTTTGGGGTCCTCTGTTACAACAGTCTGATAGTCAGATTAAGAGATATAAGTGTCTCTGTAGAGTGTCTTCATTTCTGCCTGCCTCTTTCTCATGAAAGCACAGGAACATTTCTAAATTTCATTTTTAGATCCCTTCAGGGGAGAAGTTAAATGTGCCCTCTGTTGCCATGGTAGCTTATCTTTTGGTTGAACCCAGAGTAACTTTAAGGATTTAAAAAAAAAATACATATCTGACCCAGGCAAGTTCAAGGTCAAGTTTCTTGGCACCATCTTCACTGGGCACAGTGCTCCTCATCTCCTCAGGAGAGCCAAGTGATTTAATTACCAAAAGGTAAGTGTTGGATCACTGATGGTGGCCTTTGAGCAGTGGAATTAGGCACTCAAAGTTGTCAACTCTGATTAACCAGGGTCACTAGAAATGTAGCCAGAATTTCCATGATTCTCTGTGTGAGTCAGCATCCCCGGGCTCTTGTGAGACAGAGTTTTGGACAGGACATCTGCTGCTTTATAAGGATTCAGTTTGCACTGAAGTACATCTTCATTTCTTTTCCAGTCAGGCTCCAGGGGAAACATCCCTCCCTCTCTGGGGCGGATGGGAGCATTTGAGGGGAGGCTGTCTCCCCAAGGGCGTTCCTTGGCTGTAAGGCTCCAGCCTTTGTTGGTTCCATCCAGAATAATCCTATTCTCTTTCTGCATGGCTTCCTACCCCCCACCACCAGTTTTCTGTCCTGAAGACTGTAAGAATCTGTGCCCCATGGGCAAGGCTCAGTTCTCTGGAGGAAACCTGCCCAAGGCCTCTTCCCAGTTTAACAGAGAGATGATTACTGACAAGGTGAAGGGTGACTCAGCCTGTGACATCAGGAAACAACCAATTTAAAAACTAACAAATGTACAGCCATCTGTAGCCTGGAAGTTTTAGCTTACCAGAGTCTGCTAAAATGAAGCGATTATGTGCCGATAACAGGAGACAAGTACGAACAGATGTAATCTACAAAGGAGACATGAAACAGGATTGCCCTGCCCTGCTCAGTGTCCTTCTCACTCCTTAGGGCTGTGGCTGCTTCATCAGGCCTCTGAGGCTGAGGCTGACCTCGGCTTCTACAGCCGTTCCAGTGCTAGCCAGCACCAGCGTTAGGTGCTGTGTGCCAGTACCTGAGTATCTCCCTCCC
>CABHPP010146642.1:0-45872 GCA_902168425.1 Peromyscus attwateri | reverse complement strand
TGTGTGTGTGTGTGTGTGTGTGTGTGTGTGTGTGTGTGTGTGTGTGTGTTTATGCGTTGCTGGAAATGTATTCAGGGCCTTTGCATGCTGAGTTATATTCTCAGTCCAAGGAGAATCATTTGAAGGCTAAAATTTTGTCTGAATTTGTGCATGGTATGTGCTGGAAAGAAGTTGAAACTGTAATATCTGCAAGTCTGGAACATAATACTAAGGATGTACATATGCCCCACAAATCCATATACATATACACATTTATCTCTATCTATCTGCCTATCTGTCTGTCTGTCTATCTATGTGTATCATAGTTGGTTCCTTTAAGTTGCTCATATGTGCACTTGACTTAGGGACTTGGAATTGGATAACCTATCAGGATCTCTTATTGGAGAAAGCTGGTTCTCTCTCTGTCACTTGCTTTTACTACCTCATCTAGGGGTAAGGCCTTGTGAATTTTCCATTATTTCCATTAGCATGGTGCCTCAAGTGGTCATTATGAAGGTTGTGCTCAGGAAACAAAACTCTTAAGATTTCATGGGTACAGCTTCCCTGTCATGTATCAAAGACACTATCTCATAGGAGTTCTGGTCCTGTGACTTAGAATCATTTGTCCTGTCTTCCATGATATTTCCTGAGCCTTAAGCTGCATTGTAGATTTACCAATTGAAATTTACATTTATTTGTCAATGTAAAAGCTCCTTCTATGGTCCGACAGCTCTGATATATTGTAGGCAGGATGGGTCTTATACAGTGAACGTCAGGCTTATTGAACAAACTCCCTTGTATCATATGCTTTATCCCTGGTCATTCTCACTCGCTTCTTAGGTTTTTTCATAATTCATAAATTTATTGAAAATAAATTCTTGGATCTTCATTCTACTCAATATAATATACCAAGTCATGGGAAATATTTTCAATCTCTGAGGCATCTCACATGTACATTTAAGGTCTAATGGATTGTGGCAGATAACAATAGCTAAGTAAACAACCATATAAATTAATTAAAGATAAGGTAACACTCTATGAGAACGGAAACCAGAGCGACAGGGTACTAGTGGCAATAAGTGTAGATGAATTTCTACACAGTCTTATTGAATGAGAAACACAGAGCCAAATACAGAGGTAATAGCCAAAGAGATCAGAGAAATAGCGAATGGCCATGATTAGCCTCAGCTTACCCCTTCGCTGTTGCTTCCCCGGAAAGAGCTTCTTCCTGTCTAAACGGTGCTTTTATTGCCTTCTTGTTCTTCATTCCCATTGGCTCTAAGCCCAGCCACATAACTTCCTCGTCACTGCCTGTGTATACAGACCTCCAGTCTCTATGGATGGTACTGGGATTAAAGGCACATGTCACCACACTTGGCTGTGTCCTTGATCACACAGAGACTCTGCCTGCCATATGATCAGATTAAAGGCATGGGTTACCACCTTCTGTTCCTGGCTCACTATGATCTCTGATCTCCAGGCAAACTTTATTAACATACAAATAAAATATCACATTTCAGCACAAATAAAATATCATATCACCACAAATAACTATCCTGAATGGAAAACCCTCTGTTAAGTTTATGTTCTATAGAGAGAAAAAGCGCAGATGGCTATATTTGCATCACTTCTGCCACAAATGTTTACTGTAACAGGACATGAATGAAGGTATCTGTGAGATAGGCAGAGGGGACACTTGTCCACTTGAGTATGTGGCTGTGGCAGGGCTTCCCTTCTAGATTTCCCCTGCCTTGCTAAATACGATTAAATTACACTCCTAAAGCTAGCCACCACTGTCTTTTCCCTTATTTGGCCACTTTCCTCCCCCTGAGGCTCACTACCAAGTTCTAGCTATCAAAGTATTGAAGTCAAGCAATCCAAAGCCTCCTTTGGCTCACCTAATTAACATTCCGAATTAAAGTTAAACACATCATCCTAACACAGAGTTTTCCCTTGTACCTTAATAAACTGCTATTTTGCTGAGTGTCAGGTCTAGTTCCTTTCTAGACAGGGACAGTCTTTTGTCTTCCTCCCATGACAAATATCCCTGCCCCCTCTTCCTTGTCCCCTTCCCCTTCTCCCTTGCTCTCTATCTCCTGTTTTTGTCTCTTATTTCTTGTCATCTGTCCCTCTGGGCCGAATAAATCTTCTTTGTGCTGAAAGCTTAGTCTTGGTGTCCTTAGCCAATAGCTTTCCTTCCATAGACAATATCTGAAGAAAATGTGTGTGTTAGTGTGTGTATGTGTTTGTGTATGTGTGTATGTGTCACATATATGGAAGTTCTCAATTAATACAACAATTTAAATTATATCAAGATATATTTGTTTTCTTATGTTATAGAAGATATGTAAGTAAAGCTCTTAGCAATATGCAGCACAGAAGAAACAGACCTAGTGTGCAGCTGAATGTGAGCTAATTATGTCTGTCACATTTATTGTCTTTGCAGGCCTCAACCATCTAAAAATTTTGTTTAGAAATAAGTTCTGCTTCTTCAAAGACAGTTTTGCCATGCTTCAGAAAAACAGGGATAAAATCCTTGCATTTGTGAACACACTGGTAGAAAGAGAAATCTTGATTATGTGACCTTTCAATTACTTTGAACATTAGACTTTGTGCTCTGAAGATTGTGATAAGGTTTGGATGATAAGGTTTTTCTTTCACTTCCAAGTTTTCCTGCAGTAGAGAATGCTACCAAATTTTAATGCTCCAGGAATCTTCAATTCTAGGGGCCCCAGAGCCATCCTGTCATCAAGATTTAGTACTGACGAAAGAGTGAGTTACCTCCCACACGTAACTCCCAGTAACTGACTCCTCTGATAAATACTTTGATCAAATGTGAGTGGTGGGTATGAAGGAGATTTATAAATATGGATACATTTTGACTTTAAAGTGATTTTTGACCTTGAAATAAGTATTCTCTTTGCTTCCTATTATAAGACAAAATGAAGTTGATTCATTTGAGTAAAACATTGGTAACCTATAGTCAGAATAAGGTAGTGTGACTGTAGAACATTTTCAGGAGTAGTGCTGTATTCTTAAATATTTTTATTTTTACCCCATGTTGGAGAGGAGGTTTGGATGACATTTTAGTTTTCCTGCTTGACATAATTGTATTTAGTATTATTAAAATGGTAGACTGAGGGTTGTCTGTAATTCTCAGATATCTAACCCACTCCTGCTCTGTTCTGTTTGAATAGAGGGCTCCTATTTGAAAACCAAATGTAAAACGCCTTAAAACAAGCCATTTGCATTTCTAGAGTATGAAAATTGCAGCACAATTCTACCCTTGACAGAACACTTGAGCAAAGAAGAGTTAGTAGTGCCATTTTACAAAGACTTTAAAGCTCTTTCTGTACTTTTTTTTAAGAAATGGAAAATAAGAGGTGCCTTGAATAAAAGAGAATATAATTGAAGATGGTAAAATGATTTCGGTAAAAATGACAGGCATGGAAGCAAATAAGTGCACAAAAAAACCACAGAGATTTTTTTCAAACTTGCAGCAAAGGTAACAGCCTATGTGTTTGACAATGTAGGCTTTCTGAACTTTCAGAAATATAATTAATCCCTTTAAGAAATGGTATAAGCACATTCATCCATTTGATTATTATAACAAGGACTATAAAATTAGTCCTTGCTTTGAAAACAGGGCTATTCTAGGACTTGGAGGGACATATGCAATATGATTTTAAAGCCTTCTAAAGTATTGATACAATAAAATATTCACCAAAATAGGTGCCGGGTTAATTAGAACATATCAAAGAAGACAGAAACAAACAGAGACGATTTTAATGTTCTAGCTTCAACACTCGGAACAGAAACTACACAACAAAAATGGCATGTTATTAGTTGATAAACCAGTTTAAAAGAAATATCCTCAAATTATTGAGTTGAAATTTCAGTTAAAGATTAACTATGGAGAAGGGAACAGATTTTTTTGTGTGTGAAAAAATTCCACATATTTTTGTACAAATCAAAGCTCCAGCAACAGATGAAAAACATTCCACTAAGTCTAGTTTAGAGAGCAGGTGACTCATCCCAGCATGGGTTGATGACTCACAAAGCTGAATCTCCTATGATCTCTGCAGGACTTTCACCCAACTTCTTAGACTGGAGAGTCTCCTCTATTGAAATTCTCTAATGTTTATGTAAATGAGAGGCTGGGCTTGTGTACTTTAAGATACTTACTTCCTGAACATTTTAGGTTTTGTTTATATAGGGAGTTTTGATGATGCATGTTCTTCTAGGAGCTGAAAATTTCAGTTCTGGGAAAATTTTTACAGAGCATCAAGAAAATGGGTAAACCTGTTTCATTAGTTACTCTGCTTGTTGCTAAGACAAAACACCTGATGAAATCGAAGGAAAAGTTTGTCTTGGCTAAGGTTTAAGATGGATACATTAGCTCTTGTGTGAAGGCATAATATCCAAAGTGAGAGGCATCTAGGCAGTCATCTTGTGTCTTCAGCTAGGAAGGGGAGAACAATAAATGTGCTCAGTTCAGTTTCTCTTTTGGATTCAGCTTAGGACCACAGACCATAGGATGGTGTGACCGACATTTAGAGTAGGTCTCCCACTTTCTGCTAAACCTCTCTGGGAACAACCTCACAGAGCACCTCGGGGTTTTCTTTGTAAGAGAGTTCAACTGTAGTCAAGATGACAGTGCAGACTAAACACACACTTATTCTCTAGGCCTGGCCCTATACATTCTTATACAGTAAGACAACTTCAGCCGGTTACACAAGTTAATGTCAGGAGTAATGTGTATTGATTGTATTTGACCTTCAAGTGCTCTGATGAAAATGGGGCATAATTATCTCTGTGAGTTTTTGTCATGAATCTCAAATAACTACCAGAAAATGTCAGATCAATTACTCTAGAATAATATCCCATGAAATACAAAGACGAATATTTATCAATGTTCTCAATATCACCAAAATCAAGGCAAACCTGAGAATCTATCACAGTTCAGGCAGAGGTACAGAACCTGGTAACTAGATGCAACTAAGAGGACCCTTTTAAGCAAAGAGACATTTAATGGATGTGGAGGCCTAATACAATGAGAGAACATAAGAGTACCAGTAAAGCATGAGACTCTTACTAGAGAAGTGAGAAGGCTGAAGAATCCACATGGATGTTAAAAATCACTACACACTAAGACAAACCCCTATATCCCCACATCCAATGTGTATATGGAAGGTACTAATTCTACCCACAGATTAAATAAACAAATAAAAGAGGGCATAATGTTGGGAGGGAGATTTGATGGGAGGCTTGGGTGAGCTGGAATGGGGGTGATATAATCAAGGTATATTGTATATGTTTGTGAAATTTATAGTAAATAAATAAAATTATTTATTTTATAAAACAATCATCCCAAACTATGAAAATGAGTGGATAAGGTCACCTTTGAAGAGTTTTCTAGAAATGATAGGTGAGACAGGTAGGGAGAGACGTAAGGAGAAATGAAGGGATAAAAGGGGAAAGAGTTTAAATTTTAAATCTACATTAATTTTTTGCCAACTTGAGCTGTTTTAAGGTTTCTACTTAATTTATGGCAAATATAAGAAAAAACCCCTTGTTTTCTTTGGAAAGTCATGTGAGAATCTACTTAAATTAATTCTCCTTTAGTCAAAAACGTCTTTCCAGAAAATGCTCCTCTACAGACATATGACTTATTAAATAATATTCTTTCAATTAACACAAAGATACAGTAAATATCCTCTTGTGTGTTTGAATGGCTTGTAACTTTCCATTTCATCCCTGAGAACTCTCCAAAGGCTTTACGACAGGTAGAAAAGCAAAATTCCACTTGACAGTATTGAATGTATGGCAGAACAAAATAAGTCTGTGTTTTGAATTTTTTAGATAAAATATAAAAATAAGCCTAGAGAAAGAACATAAAACGGCCATTGCTGGATTTTGCCACATTCTCATTACCACCCACTCACCTTTAAAAATGCAGATTTTGAAACCACACAATAACTTTGTATAAACTTTTATCTCCTTCCTTTTATCTTATTCACAAGAGTTTCTTTTTACATCTTTTTAATGGAGGAAAAACATAAAGATGAAAATAAACAGAAAACATTGAAATGTCTCATCTGTTCATCATCACAACAACTGAGCACCCTCTCAAAATTTTTAGATTCTAGAGTCAATGTTAACCAGCTTGAATGCCAATATCACTGATATCTCTTTTCTAACTCATCTCACATCCAAACATCCCTGTTCACATGAGACATAAATAGCTTTTTTTTTTTTTTTTGCTTTTTTTTTTCCTTAGGGATTGTTGCTACTTTCAGATTCAGTGTGGATGGTTCATTATGTGAAGTAATAACCCTTCCTCCATTCGCTTTCCTCATTGTATATAACACATTCTTGGATATGTAGATATTCCAGCAAAACTAGTAGACCCTAAGTAATGTGAGGTGCTAATTGAAAAGTTGTATATTGACAAAATATTTTCATACTTCAAATTTCATTTGCTCCACAAAGGTGACAAAAAATTTTGTTTTCAAGGATTATGTCAAATTTATGCATATCCATGAGACACTAAAACATGAAAATTGTACTTCATGTAATTTTTGCATTGAACTATGATAATTCACATCAGAAATTACAAGTAAAAAATTTACTAACAAAACGTGATCCTGCATAAGCATTGAAGTATGTAGAGAGCTGAGCATTGTGGCATATGTCTAACTCTAACACCAGTCAGGCTGAGGCAGGAAAGGCATGAAGTAAGTCCACTAGTCCAGGCAGATTGGGACCAAGCTTGGTCCTGCTTCAACTTGATATGCCATGTTTTGTTGACTCCTATGGGAGACCTGTCCCTTTCTGAATGGAGAAGGAGGAGGAGTGGATAGGGGCAGGTAGATTGGAGGTAGAATGAGGGAATGGGATGAGAAGAGAGAGGGGAAACTGTGGTTGGTATGTAAAATAAATGAAAAAAATTAATAAAAAAATACTGAAGAGGAATACAGAAATTTCTCTTGTATGATACTTCCCAAGCAAAACAATCTTTTAAAAATAAAACAGATTAAGACTTTAATGCATAAACAGATGGTGATACAATAACTTTCATTAAGCCTTTCTTGTGAGAAATGCTGTAGAGAATTCTTCATACAGAAATAAAAATGTCAGTGTGTATAGCTAGAGTTTTTCTCTCTGAGTCCCGCCAAGCCCCACAGTCCAGTAGCCCACTTATAAGATAAACATACAGACGCTTATATTATTTAAACTGCTCGGCCATTAGCTCAGGCCTACCATTGTCTAGCTCTTACTTTTATACTCAGCCCATTTTTGTTAATCTATATGTCGCCACATGTCCCGTGGCTTTACCTGCTGCCTTTACATGATGCTTCCTGGACGGTAGGCTGGCGTCTCCTCCTCTCCACCTTCCTGTTCTCTCAATTCTCCTTTCTGCTAGTCTCACCTATACTTCCTGCCTGGCTACTGGCCAATCAGTGTTTTACTTATCAATCAATCATCCACAGCAAGTGTGAAAGAAGAAAACCAGAATCAAGTTGCTCACTGGTATGAATAACTGTACAAACAAACTCATAGTACTGAAAAGTACTGATATTATAAGAATGATATGCAAACTATGATGGTTTTTCAATATGAGTGTTAAACAAAATAATAACTATATCAATATGCTGAAAAGAATATACAAATAGATTATTTTAAAAATTCCAAATGCTGGGGTAGCAGTAGAATGCAAATATAGTTTTCATAGTGCTATCTTTTCTCTCTTATTTTAGTTTAACTTAATTCAAAAGAGGTAGAAGAAGATATCCCACATGAATGGAACCTAAAGAATCCAAGGCTAACCACACAAACATCATATAAAATATACATTAAAACAGACAAGACATACATAATACCATTATAAAATGAAAAGCTGAATTCAGCAGCAGGAAAGAGCAATTCTACAGCTTACACTAAAGCATACACTTTGGAGCCTATTAGTAGTCCTGAACAAGGAGATGCATTCTCATGTGATATTAGTAGGTCTTTGAACCCCATTTTAAGAAACAGAAATTCACAAGAAATCATCAAAGGAAAAGGAGTGGTCAGTAAATCCTTCCCTAATTGTCTTAGCAAGAATATTTAGAGCCTTCTATTTACTAGATTCTGAGAGACATCCATGACATTAATGCACAGAAAATTCACTGGAATAGGTCATGTTGTATGTTACAAGACAAATACCAACATGTTTTAAAAGATGAACTCGACCAGAGGTGAGTGTATGGGCTCAGCCTAGACCCCATTCCTGGGCACCAGCCACTCTGGGGAAGACCTGCCCAAAGTGGCCCCAGGTTCTGGCCACCGGGCAGGGTCCCTTCTAGCCCTATCGGGAAGGCTCCCCTTCTCCAAGACCCCCAGCAGACCCTGCAATCTCCATGCCCTGCCCCCACACTCATCCACCGGAGACCTCAGACACATCCTGAGATTTAGAGACCGGCCTCCAGCTCCCATCCTGCCCTGGACTTCCCTTCTGGACATGAGCTCCCATCCTGCCCTGGACTTCCCTTCTGGACAAGAGCGCCCATCCTGCCCCGGACTTCCTGTCTGGACAAGAGCTCCCATCCTGCCCCGGAGTTCCCATTTGGACAAGAGAGCTCCCATCTGGACATGAGAGAGAGACTTCCTGAATCTGTCAGCTCTGTCTGGACCAGTGCACTGATAAGACCAAGAATGAACCACAAGGAGATGGGCAGACATCAAGGTAGAAGTACATACAACAAAATGAAGAGAAATACAGCATCACCAGAACCTAGCCCTCCTCCAACATCTAGACCTGAACATCAAAAATTGGAAGAAGCAGAAGAAAACAGCCTTATGAATAACATCATGAAAAAGGTAGAAGCTTATATAGAGGAAAAGACAAAAAAATGGGAAGAATGCTATAAAAAACTAGAGGAAAGGACAATTAAAGTAGAAGAAAACAATAAACTCCTGGAAGAAAACAATAAAGCACTGAAAGAAAATCATGAAAAAGCAATGAAACAAATGAAGGAAACAGTCCAAGACCTAAAAAGGGAAATAGAAAAAATGAAGAAGACACAAACAGAGGGAATGCTGGAAATAGAAAATCTGAGTAAATGAGTGGGAACTTCAGATGCAAGCATAACCAACAGAATGCAAGAGATGGAAGAGAGGATCTCTGGCGTTGAAGATACAGTAGAAGAAATAGATTCATCAGTCAAAGAAAACACTAAAGCCAACAAAGTCATGACCCAAAATGTCCAAGAAATTTGAGACACCATGAAAAGACCAAACCTACAAATAATAGGGATAGAAGAAGAAGAATACCAACTTAAAGGCACAGAAAATATATTCAACAAGATCATAGAAGAAAACTTTCCCAACTTAAAGAAGGAAATGCCAATGAAGATACAAGAAGCCTATAGAACACCAAACAGACTAGACCCCCAAAAAAAGTCCCCTCACCACATAATAATTAAACAACTAAACATACAGAATAAAGAAAGAATATTAAGAGCAGCAAAGGAAAAAGGCCAAGTGACTTATAAAGGCAAACCCATCAGAATAACACCCGATTTCTCAATGGAGACTTTGAAAGCCAGAAGAACATGGATAGATGTAATGCAGACACTAAGAGACCTGAAAAAAGAAATTGAAGATGTCAGAAAATGGAAAGATCTCCCATGCTCATGGATAGGCAAGACTAACATAGTAAAAATGGCAATTTTATCAAAAGCAATCTACAGATTCAATGCAATCCCCATCAAAATCCCAACACAATTCTTCACAGACCTGGAAAGAATAATACTCAACTTCATATGGAAAAACAAAAAAACCAGAATAGCCAAAAGAATCCTGTACAATAAAACAACCTCTGGAGGCATCACGATCCCTGACCTCAAGTTCTACTATAGAGCTACAGTAATAAAAACAGCTTGGTACTGGCATAAAAACCATCATGTGGACCAATGGAATTGAATTGAAGACCCTGACATTAATGCGCACACCTATGAACATATAATTTTTGACAAAGAAACCAAAAGTGTACAATGGAAAAAAGAAAGCATCTTCAACAAATGGTGCTGGCATAACTGGATATCAACATGTAGAAGGCTGCAAATAGATCCATATCTGTCACCCTGCACAAAACTTAAGTCCAAGTGGACCAAGGACCTCAACATAAATCTAGCTACTCTGAACCTGCTAGAAGAGAAAGTAGGAAGTAGACTTGAATGCATTGGCATAGGAGATCACTTCCTAAATATAACACCAGTAGCTAAGACACTGAGAGAAACAATCAATCAATGGGACCTCTTGAAACTGAAAAGCTTTTGTAGAGCAAAGGATACGGTCAACAAGGCAAAGCGACAGCCCACAGAATGGGAAAAGGTCTTCACCAACCCCACATCTGACAGAGGACTGATATCCAGAATATATAAGGAACTCAAGACATTAGACATCAAAATGCCCAATGGTCCAATTAAGAAATGGGTGATAGAACTAAACAGGGAATTCTCAACAGAGGAAACTCAAATGGCTGAAAGACATTTAAGGAATTGCTCAACATCCCTAATTATCAGGGAAATGCAAATCAAAACAACTCTGAGATACCACCTTATGCCTGTCAGAATGGCTAAGATCCAAAACACTGAAGACACCTTATGCTGGAGAGGATGTGGAGCTAGGGGAACTCTCCTCCACTGCTGGTGGAAATGCAAGCTTGTACAGCCACTTTGGAAATCAATATGGCACTTTCTTAGAAAATTGGCAATCAATCTCCCCCAAGATCCAGCTATACCACTCTTGGGCATATACCCAAGGAATGCTCAATCATACCACAAGGGCACTTGCTCAGCTATGTTCATATCAGCATTGTTTGTAATAGCCAGAACCTGGAAATAACCTAGATGCCCTTCAACTGAAGAATGGATAAATAAAATGTGGTACATATACACAATGGAATACTACTCAGCAAAGAAAAACAATGACATCATGAGGTTTGCAGGCAAATGGATGGATCTAGAAAAAATCCTCCTGAGTGAGGTAACCCAGACTCAGAAAGACAAACGTGGTATGTACTCACTCATAGGAGGATACTAGATGTGGAGCAAGGACGACTGGACTGCTACTCACATCACCAGGGAGGCTACCTGGAAAAGAGGACCCCAAGAAAGACACGGGAATCGCCCAGTGATGGAGAAATGGATGAGATCTTCATGAACAGCCTGGACATAAGTGGGGGAAATGAAGGGCAAGGGTCGAGGGAAAGAGAGCTTGGGGTAGCGGGAAACCCCAGCTGGATCAAGAACAGAGAGGGAGAACAAGGAATAGGAGACCATGATAAATGAAGACCACATGAGAATAGGAAGAAGCAAAGTGCTAGAGAGGCCCACAGAAATCCACAAAGATACCCCCACAATAGACTGCTGGCAATGGTCGAGAGACAGTCCGAACTGACCCACTCTGGTGATGGGAGGGCCAAACACCCTAATTGTTGTGCTAGAAACCCCATCCAATGACTGAGGGATTTGGAAGCAGAGATCTACAGCTAGGCCCCGGGTGGAGCTCTGGGAGTCCAATTAGGGAGAAAGAGAAGGGTCTATATGAGCGAGAATTGTTGAGACCAAGATTGGATAAATAAAGCACAGGGACAAACAACCAAATGAATGGAAACACATGAACTATGAACCAATGGCTGAGGGGCCCCCAGCTGGATCAGGCCCTCTGAATGGGTGAGACAGTTGATTGGCTTGATCTGTTTGGGAGGCATCCAGGCAGTGGGACCGGGTCCTGTGCTCATTGCATGAGTTGGCTGTTTGAAACCTGGGGCTTATGCAGGGTCGCTTGACTCGGCCTGGGAGAAGGGGACTGGCCCTGTCTGGACTGAGTCTACCAGGTTGATCTCAGTCCTCAGGGGAGGCTTTGCCCTGGAGGAGGTGGGAATGGGGGATGGGCTGGGGGGAAGGGGAGGGGGGCGGGAGGGGGGCGGGAGGGGGGAGAACAAGGGATCTGTGGCTTATATGTAGAACTGAATGGTATTGTTAAAAAAAAAAAATGAACTCATGCCTAGGCACTTTTCCAAAAGCAAAGCTGTAAGATTTATATATCAATTAGAATAGAAACATTGAAAACAACAAAATTATATTCAGGACAGATACTATAGCTTTGTGAGAGCTTCAAATTCAATCCTCAGTGCTTTCCCTTGCCCTAAAAAAATAAAGGAAAAGAAAGCAAAAAGAAAAGTGTAGATGAAAATTAAGGCATGCACTTATGAATGTCAATTGATCAAGTAATAACTCAGTGCGGAAATTTTAAAAAGCTCTTAAAGCAAAATGGAAACAATATAACAAAATTGATAGAGTTTGCAGAGAATAGCGCTGTAAAGCAGGTTAGCCTACACAGCATAAAATCAGAAATAACTCAAAGAGAATGAAAATGTATCAGTGCTTCCTAAGGAACTTGAAAATGAGACAAAACAAACTCCTCATTGGATGAGGGGAAGTAATGATTAAGGCAGATCCTCTGAAATGGAGAAAAAAACAGAACAATACAAAAGAAAATAACACAGAGATCATTGCTTGAAAAGATAAACAAAACAGGCCAACATTAACTAGACAGTGGGATGCTCACA
The DNA here is from genome assembly GCA_902168425.1 of Peromyscus attwateri. NCBI lineage: Eukaryota > Metazoa > Chordata > Mammalia > Rodentia > Cricetidae > Peromyscus > Peromyscus attwateri. The sequence continues at coordinate 33,274 of CABHPP010146642.1, read as the reverse complement.
AAAAGAGATGATTAGTAAGACATTGCAGCAGCCATGCAGAAATAACAAATGACATCACAATTTGTGTGAACAAACTTATATGAACAAAATCGATAATTTAAAAGAAAAAGTACTAGATACACATACTTTACAAGAAAAGTGCCACAATGAATCAGAAAACTTGAACTGACCAAGAGCCAATAATGATACTGAATTAGTAATAGTATGACCCACCCAAAGAAGAGTCCAGGGCCTGAGAATTTCACACTCAATTCTAAGAAACTTTTAAGAATGAACAAATAAATACAATAATGAACTAAGGAACATGTGAGATGAACTAAGACTTGTTAAATTGTTTCATGAAAGTAAAACAGGCTGAAGGACCTGTTTCTGTTTGGACAAAGTGGTGTTCATGTGGATATCCTGTATAAGTTAGCAAAACATGGTTAACACTTGACATCTTCAGGGGCTGAGTAAGCACCTAATGGCTCACACCAGGTGTCTGGGGCACTTCAGAAGTAAAGAATGATGCAAACTATAACATAATTATTTTGGCAGATGGACATTTTGTGTGATTCTGTATAAATATAGCCTTGAGGTCAAAAGCCTGAATACTTTAGCTTAGCTAACCTGCCTGCATGTGGGTCTATAGGCCTGTGTGACTATCTACCTTTGGCCTGTGTGCTGACATGTGTGTGTGTGTGTGTGTGTGTGTGTGTGTGTGTATATATATATATATATATATATATATATTATATGTTTTTGCCCATGTGCAGTCTCTGTGTGCCAGCATGTGCCTGTGTGCCTGCTTGCAGCTCTTTTCCAGCAGAGTGAGTGCTAGTCAATAAAACATGTCCAAGGGGCTCCTCACAGTCTTCAACCTCTAGGCTTCCTGTGACCGTCCTCTTTGCCTGGCATCAGGACATGAATTTCACAAAAGCCCTCCCAAGGTTATGAAAGCAGTAATTAGCTGCCTAGAGGAAGCTTTCCAAACTGTCCAGCTACCTGCAGATCCTGCAGAGAGCTCTAGATAGAACTTCTGTGAATTCTCATTCAGACTGGTGTGAGCTTTGCCCTGAGGCAGATGCCTTTGACTCTCCCATGTTTCCCTGAGTACCCATCACCATACTACTGAAAGCATCCCCAGTGAACATGCAGTTTTGCCAATCTGGCCCTCAATGGAATCAATATTTTGGCCTGAGAACAGTTTCCTATCTGGGAGAAGATGATTGTTAACACAGCTAAGGTCACAAGGAGTTTTAAGAAAAATATTGTTATTCTTTTTTGTTCCAGAATTTTAATGGCTTGTGCATTACTATTCAAATGCCGTGCTTACCATAGCATTAGAATTTAAGCAAATCAAAAGATGTACTTCCCACCTGCTAGTTTACCTCTCTCACAACCACATGTTAGGGGAAATACTCACTGGAATTTTAACATGCTCACAGTGTCTTACAGGAAAGTAATAAATACAGAAGCAAGCTATATGGACCCTCTTTATTTTGTTCTATACAGATTCTTCTTAGGCAGCACAGCGTGGTCTCAAACTTGCAAATCCCCTGCTTCAACTTCTCAAGGGTTAAAAATTACAGTTTTGTTCAACAAAACCTGGCATGTAGCTTCTCTTTGAATGTGTTGTCCATAGATATTGCAATTTCTCCGACTTTCTAGCCTTTCTGTCATGTATAGTGTGACATATTTTAGATTTCAGTAAATTTTTCATTGTGTGTATGTGTATTCACATGTACACATGAATGCCAGTGCCCATGGAGGGCAGAAGTGTCAGGTGCTCCTGAGGTAGAGTTATGGGCCATTGTGAGTTGCATGAAGTACGTGCTAGACATTGAACTCGGGTCTTTTTCTAAAGCAGTACCTGCTCTTAACTGCTGAGCTGTGTCTCCAGCCATATGAGTCTGTATTTTAAAAGGTCACTTTAAGGTTGGTGTACTTCTCTAACTTTTCAGGACTTCTTCCTCTTATTTTTCCTGGCATATGTAGTTGCACCACATGTTAGCCTCAGATTGCAAACTGATTTGTTAATATTGCTTAATTTTGAAGGTCTTTGCAAAACTGACTAATTTAAAAAAGTGCATCACACTCTCTCTTTCCTGCTCCCACACTATTAGATTTTTCTTCGTTAGTCAATTTTAACAACATCCACACGAACTTATCTTTTTGAAGTTACTACTCTGTTAAATATAGTTGAACACTGGAAACATCATTGTCTCTGTGAAAAAGGGAGAGAGAGGAAATGGCTGTAAGAACAGCCTAATTTTACCAAGCTGGATTAAAGCATTTTCCAACATTTCACAAGAAGCCTGAAGCAGAATGCGATCATCATTCTAAATCCCTTTAATATTAGCAAACTAATGAACTTGCCAGGGAATTTGATCTGCTTACAAGGCCGTTTTCCTGAGAAGAACATACAGACATGAACTCACAGATCCTTGGAGTTTCTGAGTTATCACAAACACAGAGATGATTGTCATTAACTCTATTAAATAGAAACTTAGTGATAATAATTGTGAATTGCATGGATCCAGATCTGGACTCAATGTTGCAGGCTGATCCAGGAACCAGGAAAGTTTATGGAATCATTTGTATCACCAATACCTTTTATCAATGGGATGTCTCAGTCAGATAAGATCAAGTCTCAGGGTGAAAACTGAAATAGTGTATAAGGTGAATTTAGTGAGATAGGCCTTCCTAAGGTTATGTTATTTCCTTCACTACATTGATTCATTTTTATTCATCTGTTATCCAAAAATTAATAGGTGTATGAGAGTTAATATATGTAAATATACATGTTTCTGTTCATATATACAACATATAACATATTTATGAAAAAAATATATAGCATATCCCTATAAATATGTACTTAATGCATATTTAAATTCTTTTACAAAGGGAGAAATACAACTATCTCCCATATCCAGAGGGCCTAGTCTAGTCCTATGGGGGCTCCACAGCTATAAGTCCACAGTTCATGGGTTTCCACTAATGTGGCTGGTCATTGCGCACATTTTCCCATCATGATCTCTATGTCCCCTGCCCACAGAATCCCTCCTCTCTCTCATGGATTGGATTCCTGGAGCTCAGCCTGGCACCCTGCCATGCATCTCTGCATCTGCTTCCATCAGTCACTGGATGAAGGCTCTATGATGATACTTAGGGTATTCACTAGTCTGGTCACCAGAGCAGACCAGTCCAGGCAACCTCTCGACCATTGCCAGTAGTCCAAGGTGGGGTCATCCTTGTGGATTCCTGAGAACTTCCCCAGAACCCTGTCTCTTTCTATTCCCATGATGTCTTCATTTACAATGGTATCTCTTTCCTTGCTCTCCCACTCTGTCCCTGTTCCAGCTTGACCCTCCCATTTCCTTATGTTCTCATCCCCCATTCTTTACCCTCCATTACTCCCCCCCCCACTCCCAGTTTGCTCATGTAGGTCTCATCTATTTCTCCTTCGCTGGGCTATCTATGTGTCCCTCTTAGGGTCCTCCTTGTTAGCTAGCTTCTCTGGATTTTGAATAGTTTAGTGTTAATTCCTCATTAATTACAAAGTGAAATAAGCATAACCCTTCAGTTTGTTTATAAGGAAACATTGGCAACAGAAAAACAACACTTTAAACTATGTTGTTATTAATGTATCACATTTCAATTAGCAAAAGTATCTGTGTTATTGTGATGCTAAATCTCACACTAAGGGGACTATTGGATTCCCTCACTACAGTTAATACATAGGTGGGTGGGCATGCAGAAAGATACAAAAATACCCTAACTGTTGTATTTTAGTTCATTAACAATCTGCTAACACACTACTGGGACTGCACTACTGCAGTGCTTAGTTATCTAACTTCCAGCATAATCTGTTACATATTTAATATCTTTATATTGAATTTTCATTCTTCTTTTTAAAATTTAATCTTTATATTTATGCAATTTATTATGCAATTAATTAAGAAAGTATGGTTTCTACCAAGCCAATGAAGTGATATATGCCAAGTTTAAATGTAATTCTTATTGATAGTGACAGCATGTGATAAAAAATACACATATAAGGCTCTGCTGACTCCCCATGGGAGACCTTGCCTTGGAGGAGGTGGAACTGGGGGATGGGAGGGGGAAGACAGGGGAATCTGTGACTGATACGTAGGATGAATGGAACATTTCTTAATTGAAATAAATAATAAAGTACACAGATACATGTAAGTTTTATAAATATAAACATCAGATTTTCAGATTCAATAAAGTGATTGAGAAAGTTATTGCCTACCTCTCAAGCCCTTCACCTAGGAAGGAGTCATGGATGATAACTGCAGATCATCACTGAAAGTGAAAAAAGCCAGGGAGGAGCAGACAAGTGCCATGCTTGTCCTCGTAGATGAAATCTAAAGTAGTAATTCACTGAAGTCGGGGATAAAATATTGGTTATCAAAGGCTGGAAAAAATAAGGGACCAAAGATGTGAAAAGTATCATTAACAGTTCCCAAGTTACCATTTGTAAAGGAGCAGGAATTTCAGGGGCATCATTCACAACACCGTGTATAAAGAGAACAGCATCTTATGTGTTATAAAACTTGGAAAATGTACTTTGAAATGAACTGTGATAAAAGAGTGTTTGAGCTGACAGACATATTTATTCATACTTAAATACAATTAAAACTCATCCCCAAACATCACATGCCTCTTATTAATATAAACAATTTTTATATGCATCGATCACAATCATATAATTATATGAACTAAAACATCCTCCAAGCCTTAACTGTTCAACTTTGAGCTAGAGTTGAGATATTTTCACTGTAACCCTGAGCTTTCCTCACATTTTTGGTTATACTTTAGGAGTCCATTGTAGATGTTCAGAAATATTTAGACAATGATGTTAATGTTTTATATATTATCAATAAAGTTGATTTTATTTTGTGGTACCTATACTAAAAATCAATGCTTACAGTTTAACATCATGAATATGGCATGCATTCTAGTCTCATACTCATCAGGTGTATTCTACAATGTTATCTAAAAGCCACGTTTGTGTGTTATTTTCATGTTTTAAAATTTTCTCATTATTCTTTGATAATTCTGGGACAAAGAGGACAATCCTACTGAATGCATCTTACAGCCATTGCCACTCTCTCTATCCTTGTGTTTGTTCCTCACTGTGGATGATTCTTTTTATCCATTCATTAGAGTTTTTGCTGTTGCCATTCTTCCCTGCCTTTTCTTATGTCACTGAAGTCATCCCTTTTCATTCTCCTATTGGTTCTTCAAAGAATCTTGTCAAAAATAGGTTTGAACAAAGTTTTTTTTTTTTCACATTTTACTTTTGTTTTAATTCTAAATCTCCCTTCTACATGGTCAGTGTCCTAGTAAAACTGATTGTTCATATGCAAAATGTTCTTCATAAGAACATAACTATATGAACTGATGAGAGGTAAAAGTGCCTGACACCAAGTTTCATTATCAGAGTTGGATTCATAGGAACCACACTGTGCAAGGAGAGATCTGACTCCCAGCAGTCATTCTGTGACCTCCACACATGCCCTGTGGCATATACACACACTCACATACACTACACCACACCACACATACTATACCACATGACACCACACACACCACATACACACACACACACACACACACACACACACACACACACACCATACACCATACCAACACACAAACACACACTCACATAGACATCACACCACACACACCATACACACCACACCACACACACACACACACACACCATTCCAGCACACACACACACACACACACACGTCACACCACACACACCATACACACCATACCACACCACACCATACCACATGCACACACACACACACACACACACACACACACACACACATCATACCAGCACACACACACGTACACACACAGACACACATCATACCACCACTTACACATCACACACACCACAGCACCATGCAGTATTTTTTGATTCAAGGTTTGCCTGTGCTCTGAATTAATCACTCGAACATTAAATCAATGGAGAACTCATTACTCAGCTTTGGCTTCGGCTGCTACAAGTCCCTGTATTGTAGGGCATGCTCAACAGTTTTAAAGATTCTGAGGGGTGGGAATTTTACACTACTGTGCTGAGCTGGCAAGTTAATCTTTCCTAGTTCCCCCAGAGACTGATGACAAACAGTGTATTACTACAGAGCAAACAGAAGGAGCTTCATTATTGCGGTTATTTTCCTGTCTCAAATCCTGGAATGTGCAAAAAGAACCAGGTGGTATCTCTAACAGGTTGTATTTCAGAATAAGCATCTTGACATATATGCTGTATTTCATAATAGGTAAAAACGTTAATAGCTTCTTTATTCTACTCATTTTGGTGAATAAAAATGATTTAAAGAAAAATGTTAAACAATAAAATGAACAATATAGGCTTTTGATGGTGCCTCCCAGTAGACTTTATATTCATTTGTCTAAATATTCATAGTCCAGAACAAAGAATATCGTTAAATAGTCACTGATTAGAATTTTGATTAACCTGGGCAATATTTTCTAAAACTTATTTTTACTTATAACTGTAGTATTTCTAAGCCTTGAATATAAGATGTGAGAATTTATAAAGACAGGTCTACTTAAAACATGAAATATTAAATATCTTAGAAGAGCACGATCTTAGTCAGTTGTTTACCTGGGAACCAGGCACTCCCCTGGTATTCAGAGTAGCATAAATGTTTCTCTTACTACTGCTCAGTATCTCACCCCTTCTAACTCCTTAATTTTATTATTTTGGTTAAATATATTGTATATGGTTAAAAGAAGTTGTTGAGACATACTGTTCTGGTTGATACTCAGTATTCATGAAAAGAAGTAGATATTAGTTGTGATCTACTAAAGATAAAACACACCCCTCTTCTATCTAGTGAGATTTGTTGAGGTTTCATTTCTTATGATATTTTATAACTGTTATACTTTTACAAAAAGCTATTTCTCAAGTTTTTGAACGTGGAAATCAGTTAGGTAAACAATAAGGAAAAGATAGTTGAGAACATGATCATCACATATGAATAAACCCTAGAACTCAAGACTTATTTAAATTATACTATCAAAGTCTAGTTTAAATGGATAAAACAAGCATCATGCAGCCAGACATACAGAATTAAATAACACTGTCTTTCTTTATATAAAAGATTAGATTAGATTTTTAATTTTTGAATTATGCAGTGTCCATGGAGACCAGTTGATGGCATTGGGTTCCAGGATCTGAGGTTACAGGCAGTTTTGAGCCTGGTGATAAGCAGGATGGAAACTAGATTTGGGTCCTACTGCTTTCTTAACTGCTGAACCTTTTGTCCTTCTGTCCAGCCCTCAATACATCTCTTCTTTAAATGCTTTCCTAAGCACTGGCTGTCTTCATTTAATAAAAATCATAGGCAAAACCAAGATCACATCTGCAGAAGGTGCTCCCCCTTAGAGTCATGAATTGTAAAAAGAAGGAACAAATAATTAATTTTATATCAAACTCTCCACACTCTCCTTGGGTGGTGCTCTCTTTTCATAATTAAGCATTATTATGATTAACATAATTATTATATGTATTAAAAGCTAAGGGATAATCTGAGATAACCACTTAATTTGTTTAGATACCATGTGAAGATTGAGTTCTGGAAAAGCTGCCACATCTACTGACTCAGCAGGGACTTACCAGTGTTTCCCACTGTCCTGGGTGGGTGTATCTTCCACTTATTTTTTTCTCAAAAATGTTTTTTTTAAAAACTATATCATAACCTAGTTCTGATGGTTTAATTTTGAGAGAAAAACTTTATCTACATATATGGATTTAAAAATCAACAGCAACAATAAATAAATAAAAACCAGAAAATCAAGTGTGTTTCATGAGGAGTCACAGAGTTCTGACTTCATTAGGAATTCCAGATACATTAGTTAAAAAAAAACGTGATTGATTTAAGTTAGTGATAAAATGAGAGAAAAATAAAATCAAAATTGCTGTGGTGCAGATCAGGTATGTAGGAAGTATAGGTAAACTCTGGAGTCACGGAGTGGCCATATGCTACAGTTCAGTGTAAATCTCAATGCCAATTCACACAGGGAAGCCAGGATCATTTGAGGAATAAATAGCAATAATTAGCTTCTCTAGCCTTGGCTAGTTTTCTTCACAATAAATGATTTAACTTTTAGAAGAAAATTATTTAGAAGTAGTTATCAAAAGGCTATAATCTGGACAATTCATTTTGGTTACAATTTTAAGGTAATGTAGAAATGTAGAGACACAGGTAGAATTATGGAGCCTGGCAATAAGGTTTTAGAAGAAATTGATCAACTTGTCTCAAGGAAGGTTTTAGTTTGTGTTTGTTTCCCGTGGTTCTAAATACCAAACTTAGAGATTCAAGCACGCTCAACAAGCCTTCTACCTCTGAGCCAAAATCCACAGGTCAGGAACAACTTTTTAACACAAGGAAAGTGTAGTTTACTTAGAAAACACATTTTCACACCCCCTGTGGTTCCCCATCTGTGTGTCCCTTTGCCATGGAAAACCCATAAAGTCTTGTACCTCTCATGAATCTTCCTCCAAGTGTTACCTGCTGTGGGATATTCTGTATGGCAAATGTGTTGCTCTGATTGGCCAGTGGCTAGGCAGGAAGTATAGGCGGGACTAACAGAGAGGAGAAAAGAACAGGAAGGTGGAGGGAGACACAGCCAGCCGCCGCCAGGACAAGCAGCATGTAAAGATGCCGGTAAGCCACGAGCCACGTGGCAAGGTATAGATTTATAGAAATGGATTAATTTAAGATATAAGGACAGTTAGCAAGAAGCCTGCCACGGCCATACAGTTTGTAAGCAATATAAGTCTCTGTGTTTACTTGGTTGGGTCTGAGTGGCTGTGGGACTGGCAGGTGAGAGAGATTTGTCCTGGCTGTGGGCCAAGCAGGAAAATTCTAGCAACAGTTACCCCCAAGTCATTTCTCCTTGCTTTCTTTCTGGTGCTCCATCTCCTCATAGGTAAAATTGCCCATGCTTGATTCAACATAGTAATTTTAAAAATTCCATATCAAATTAATCACATATTACTGTATAGATTCATCATTTTCTTTGAAAGCTTCATATCTGTGCTGTGGAAATGAAATCTAAATGAAATGATTAGTTTTTCTTTAAGATCAATGCCCTTTTCTCATTTGATCTCACTGTAAATGAAAGCAATATATCAGTTGTGATAGTTGAGACTTCATTATGGGAAAGTTGTGATCTGAACATTGTATTCTTGAAGACTTGTGTTCATCTTCATATATACTTCACATACCAATTATTAAATTATTTATTGATATCCTCATTTTCTTCATAACAATGTTTTTTAATAATTTTTAGTAATCAATTTGGTATATTGAAGTCTCATGAATAAATAAGTAATAGTATTAGCCTTAAATAATGGTGAATTTTCCTAACAAACTAATAGAATTGTGAGCTGGATGATTTTATATTTTCATTTCTGATTTTCTTCAATATGATTAAGTCAGTGTCTCCATTTAACCCCCACCCCAAATGTCATATATGATGATTAATCTTGATTGCCTATTTAATGAGAATTTAAAATCACCACTGACACTAATCTCTGGGCATGTCTATGCTGTGGATGATTGATTGATAAATAAAACACTGATTGGCCAGTAGCCGGGCAGGAAGTATAGGTGGGACTAGCAGAGAGGAGAATTGGGAGAACAGGAAAGCTGAGGAGGAGACGCTGCCAGCCACCATGATGAGGAGCAGCATGTAAAGTACTGGTAAGCCACGAGCCACATAGCAAGGTATAGATTAATAGAAATGAGTTAATTTAAGATAGAAGAACTAGATAACAAGAAGCCTGCCATGGCCATACAGTTTGTAAGCAATATAAGTCTCTGTGTTTTTACTTGGTTGGGTCTGAGCGGCCAAGGGACTGGTGGGTGAGAGAGATTTGTCCTGAAGTGGGCCAGGCAGGACGGGAGAAAATTCCAGCTATATGTCTATAAGAGATTTTCAAGATTAGGTAAATGAAACGGGAAGACCAACTCTGACCATAGGTGACACCATTCCTTTGCAGGGACCTAGAATGAATAAAAACAGTAAGCAAGATAGGCGCTAGAATTCATCTCTGCTTCTCCATGGTGCATGCAGTGTGGTCTGGAAAACTGCCAGCATGCCTTTTCAGGTAGGATGGATTTTATCACTGAACTGTTAGCCAAAAGAATCCCAACCTCTTTTAAATTGCTTTCTTTTAGGAAACAAATATATGTCACATTTAAGTTTAACAAACAAGAACTTAGCAAATATATCCTTTAAAAACTTTTAAGAAAGGCTGACAGAAACAGGAAGATGTAGAGAATTACCCTAGTCCTAAAGCAAATGACTAAGGTAATGCCATGCTGTCCTAACTTCATTTTGTGCTTTCCACCCCTGACAGCTACATTGCCCTTGGCAACAGTTCTGGGACTGTCTATGACCTTGATCATGGTTCAAATGTATAATGTAGTATCTGGAAGATACTGCTGAGCTTTACAAAGAAAGCAGATGTTACTAGTCTGCCCCAAATCCTTCTCTAATGTAACCTTCCTCCCCTCCTTTGAGTACTGATGTAATTGCAGATTTATCATTAAAAAAACTGTATACCTGAGCTTGGGAACCAAGAGACTTTTCAGAGGCATGATCCCATTCTTGATCTGGCCATTAATAAAATGACTCAAACTTTTAATTGGCTCAATCAATGTGGTTGCCAATAACTATCTCACATATATCATTTCAATAATTAATCTTGGGCTTAAAGAAGCAATTGAAGGGTGTAATTACTGGAAGTAAAAATGATAGCATTCATGAGTAGGATCCTCTGGCAAGAGCTATGCCCTTTGAAAAACAGTCAAGATGGTAGGGAAAGTTAGGGGAATAGATGACTGTACCTTACACATAACCTGCTGTCTCATCTATTCATGCCTGGAATCTGTTAAACAGACAGAGGTCGGGAGAAAAAGAGATTCTGCTACAATAGTCTGTACATAATGTTCTATCTATAGTACACAACAAGGCAGAGGGGCCTAGAAGCAAATAAAATACACAGCATGTTGCAAATATTTGTTTCTTCCTTCCTTCCTTCCTTCCTTCCTTCCTTCCTTCCTTCCTTCCTTCCTTCCTTCCTTCCTTCCTTCCTTTTTTTCCCTTTCCTCTATTCCTTCTTTCCTTCCCTCTCCTTCTCCTTCTCTTCTTTCTCTCTGCAATAACTCTTGAAATTTTTCATGTTGTAATATTGACATATTAAACTTCCCGCAAATGTGGCTTTGGACTGGTTAAGAAGATTTATAATTATATTAAAGAATATAAATATACCAATCTTTGCTGCACATCTTTCCTCTCCTTTTGAACTTTCTATTTATTTATTCTTTGTGTCTTTCACATCATGCATCTCAATCCCATTCATTTCTCATCTCTCCATATCTGCCCTCTGCCCTTGCAGCACCTTCCAATAAAATTTAAGAGAAAAAAGAGGAAAGAAAAAAAATGGGGAAAAATGATGTGGAAGCTGTAGTGTAAAATAGGGAGTCTTCTCTCCTCTTCTAGACCTAATTACTTACTTAAAGGGAAAGAGTCTCCCATCAGAATACTATGGATTTGTCTTCAGAACTTCAATAAGAACCACTACTCTCAATGTTCCATCACAGTTCACCCTTGCATGCTTCACCAGGTTGAGCCCCAGGATCCTCAATTTAAATTGTCACTATTTTGGTTGAGTAGTTCCTTCTCATCTACCTGCCAAGATCTAGTAGGCCATCTGTCTTTGTGGGTCTCCTACTTCGTAACTTTCTTCTTTCAAGCATATGCTATAACTGTTTCCTAATGTCAGATATTGGTTTGCCATCTGAGTACCTCAAATCACCCCTTGCTCACCTTCACTATCATAGATCTAGTCATTGTTACTCATATGGATAATTCCAAAACAACCCTTTCCAGAGTGCATCACTATTTTCACTTTGAGATTAGTGCAAATCTGCTTAGCTAAGTTGCTTGAAAGAAAAACATTCCGCAATAGAAGTAAATAAGGCAGTCGAAATAACTTAATTTCTAAGCTCTTAATAATGTAACCATAAATTCTTCTAATCATTTATTAAAATATCTCAGTAATTTGGAATTGATGGTTTACTAGAAACCTTTCCTATTACTTTGGTGAAATTCTAACTCCATAGGATTCAGGAATGTATCATGATCTGTTAAATAATAACACAATCATGGAAGGCAAAATCTGCAGTACAATTTTGAGAGAAGATGTTTCAAGTAACTCAAAGGAACCAAGTACATTTTCATAGAAAAGTAACAAATGCAACTGGATGAGTATGTTAGGTTAAAATTCTTCTCATTGTTTTTGAGAACATTAATTCTATTAATTCCATGTAATGATATGATCATATGATTTTCCAATGTTTTTCAAGTAAAGATACATTATAGTTTACTTGTTGATAAATAGTCCATGAACCAGTTGAGAATTAAGGTTTCCTGTCAATAGTAGTTTATGTGCTTCCATGCTGATGTCCCTTTGAAGTGATTTCTGAAGTCAAGGTAGGTTAACTTACCCTATTGGAGCCATAACAGATGAGACATGCTTACTCATCTATCTTTCATAGTTAGTTAGCCTACATGAAGGAAGACAAAATATAAACAAGTTAGCCTACATAAAGGAAGACAAAATACGAACACAAACTCCTACAAAGAAGGTACGTAATCAGAGGCTGATTGACTGATTAGAACTTCAATGATATGGCAATCTTACTGTAAGATCAAGAGACTAGTTACAATTTGTCTTGGACTGTATTAAGCTCCACAATGAACCATTCCTTGACAATGTTGGGATCATACCTAATATGCTTGGACTAACAGAGAAAGCTAGACCTAACAAACACATAAAACCATTTTGAAAGGTACTAACTTAAACCCTAGTTCCCTCAATCAAAAGACTATTCATGCTTTCAGATAGCACCAGAGGCTACTATAGATGAGATTCCTTCACTGTGCTATACCCACCTACTGGATGTTCTCACAAAGGTATTTTAAAAGTTTCTTGATTTAGTACTTTCTTGTTCTGTTACCAAACTTCCTGGAACTGCTTCCATATTGGAACACAGAATTCTTGATGGCCAAAGTCTATGTTCCTAGGTCACTCATATTTGGTTCCAGAATAAACTATCTCTTCCCTTTGAGAGGAGATGCATTTTTATATTGACACAGGAAATATACATAGTTAAGAGTTCAAAAACACACTGTTTGTAATGTATGTTACCTTTTATTGTTTGAGCAGTCTTATAAGGCCATTATTTCATGTTTATTCAGGATATCCTAAGACACTGATGGTCATGAAGTAATCACCAAAAGTTGTCCTACTTTTCTGAGCCACGAGAACAAGTCCTGGTTGCATTGTCTCTTTTTCTGCCTTTCTACTCACTATGGTTAGATTTCCCCAAAGTTTGGACTATCTTTTCTCAATTTAAGTTCTTATTCCCTCTGGGATCTATTAACTACTTTAAAAACAAACCTATCACTGCAATACTATAAACACATGTTAATTTATTCAGAATAATTTATGCCTTTTGTGGTTTTTAAATTTTTATGAAGAACTCCTTGATAGAAGACAAACACTAGAAAAAAAAAACATTTACAATAACATCTGCTTTCAAAAGTGTATTAAAGGCCGGGCGGTGGTGGCGCATGCCTTTAATCCCAGCACTCGGGAGGCAGACGCAGGCGGATCTCTGTGAGTTTGAGGCCAGCCTGGGCTACCAAGTGAGTTCCAGGAAAGACACAAAGCTACACAGAGAAACCCTGTCTCGAAAAACCAAAAAAAAAAAGTGTATTAAAATTTGTGTAACATCTCCAATAAATATTATTGTAGTTGGGTTGAATTATGTTGAGAATTTAATGAAAAGATGCTATGCATATAAAAAACAGAGTTAGAGGAATAATGTTTTAATGTGAAAAAATACTTGTAGAGGCAGGGAATATAAAAAGCCACAGCAGCAGGAATGTGAGTTAGTAGCTCATCTATGAGTACAGCTGTAGGAAACGTGCATTACGGAAAATAAGAAATACTGGGTGATTGATCCACACATGAAAAATATTAAATGATGATCAGAAATTCTTCTTTATTGGCCAGGAAATAGTCGCTGAGATATCCTGAGGATACCAAGATGGAGATGGTACTAGAGTGAGAATACTCTGAGTTACTGGTACTTATACATTTATCATTCTAAAACAAATATAGTAAGTTGAGTTTAATGCTATAAGGAAATATGAAAATTTCTTCATAAAAGACTCAATATAACATCTTGTGTTACATTGATTCAATTATCACTCTACAAATAAAATTTGAAGAATTATATGTTTTATTTAAACCTGAATTGGAAACAAATTTATAGGCTCTGAGAGACACCAGTCTTTCTCCTTATTTGCTGTCTTTTACTTTGTGCAGTAGAGAATAATATCTGGAAAGGTAACAATGTGAAATAGTTACATACACATTTTCTAGCACCTAATTGTTGTGTAAATATGTGGAAATGTTTGCTAGAGAAGAACTTGTAATATTACATGTTGTGGTGACTATTCTCGGTTGTCAACTTGCCACATCTGGAATTAACTAAAAACTTGGTTCACTGGATGCTCCTGTGAGGGATTTTTCATTAATTGGAACATTTAGGATAGGAAGATCAATCTTGTATTCAGGTTACTTGATGTTGGAGAACCCACCCTAAATCTGAGCCACACCACCACATGGCAGCCTACTTACTGGGCAAACAAGAAATATTTCTTATCTGCTGCCTTCATTCTTGCTGGTAAGTTTATTTCTTCATTGAATACAGCCTACTTCTTCAGGATCCTGATGTATACTGAAAATTAACTCAGCTACCCAGCCACGTGGACTGAACAAATACTGGATTCTTGTACTTTTTGTAAGGAGACAGCCATTGTTCTCTGAACAACAGTCTGTAAACTATTCTAATTAATCCATATCTATCTATCTATCTATCTATCTATCTATCTATCTATCTATCTATCTTTCTACTATCTATCCTCTATGTGCCTCAGAACAGCACATAGATTAATAGAAATGGGTTAATTTAACTTATAAGAGCTAGCTATAAATAAGTTTAAGCTATTGACCAAGTTTTATGATTAGTAAGAAGTCTTTGTGTGGTTCTTTGGGAGCTGATAGGTGAGACAGAAAAATCTGTCTGCATCTATCTATGTACGCATATATATATATATATATATATGTTTACTTATACACATGTATACATAGACATGTATATACATATATGTGTACATATGCACATATAGACATGTACATATACATATATGAATATATATATATATCTTTGACTGAAGAGATCTAGTGAATATTTTTATTTACTTGAAAATGACATATATATATGTATATATACACACATATATGGGGATATTATATATTCATTATATATGTGCAAATTTGTTTTATTGGTTCTCTTTCTCTCTAGAGAACCCTAATTAATACACATGTATTATAAGAAGATGAGCTGGACATATATAGATCTTGAAATTATTCACATAAAGCTAATCATAAGTATTAGCTTAGAATAAGAATGACAAATTCTGAGGTCATCTTTGACTGAAAATATCTCGTGAATATTTCAATTTTCTTGGAAATTCTAGTGCCACTCAAATGTATACAAAAATTAGTTCCAAAAGTTGATATCATACATACAAGTAAATCTGATTTTAAAGAAAAGATATTATTATGTTTTCAATTATGGGATTGTGTGTGTGTATATATGTGCACATGAATACATTGTCCTTGGAAGCCAGAAGATTATGATGTATCCCCTGAAGCTGGAGCTACAAGGCAATTGTGCAATGCCTGGCTTACGTGGTAGACACTGAATGCAGGTCCTTTGCAATAGCAAATAGGCACTCTTAACTGCTGAGCCATGTCTCAAGCCTAAAGCCAGTTTTAACACTGTCTTCATAAACTGTGTATGATTTATTTGAGTCTTTCTCCATATATTTTTAAAGGACCCTTACTCAATAAGAATTTTATTTTATGGGAATTTCTAATATCAGATCTTATAGCCCTATGATACCTTTGACATAATTAAAGAACAATTAGCATTATGTAATTATTAATTTGTATACTTATTTAAATTTTCTTCATTTTTGCTAAATGCATATTTTCTGTCCATGATATCAAAGTTTGTGTTACTTAGGGTATAGCCTTGTGTTTAACCACTTTATTGTTTGCTTCCATCAATGCTGTGAGGGAATACTTGAGTAAAGCAGGAAAGGTCATGGAGTTTGGTTACAGTTACAGTCAATTATGGTGGGAGGTCATGTCAGCAGGAGTGTGAGGCTGTTGCTCACATTCTGCCTGCAGTCAGGACAAAGAAAGCAACCAGTACTATCTTATACTCAGTGTGTAGTCTTTTTGTTTTGCAGGGCAGAGCCAGAAAAACAGTCTATGCAATGATGCCACTTAAAATTTGGGTGAATTTTCCCACCTCGGTTAACCTAGCATAAAATTCTCTCATAGTCCTTCACAGAAGTTTGTCCCCAAGATAATTCTTGTTCCTGTCAGAGTGATGAGCAATACTGTCCTTTCCAGTTGCTTGTCTCCTTTGCCTGTTTCAGCTCTAATACATTCTCATAATTTTGAACAATAGTACTAAATTTGAGTTGTGTAGGGGAAAGCTCAGTTACTGAACTTTTTCTTTATTCCTATTTCTCACATTACACTTTGGGTATGCTTTTTTTGTGAGAAAGAAAACTATTATTTTCCTCTTATTATATCAGAGATTGGATGACTTTACTCTGGATATAAATGTTGGGAATCATATCACTCATGATGTTTCTAGATTATAAAATTACTTCATTTCTTTCCTTTTTATTTGCTAATTACTTGGGAAAAACACTTATCTAATTGTTATAAAAGAAGAGGGGATTGGAGAGACAGCTCAGTGGTTAAGAACACTTCTTACTCTTGCTGAAAACACAGGTTCATTTCCATCATCCACACGGCAGTTCACAGCTGTCTATAACTCTTGTTTCTGTGGATCTGATTATATTTTTTTTATTCCTCCTGGCTACAGGCATGTGCATGATGGACACACATATATGTAAGGAAAGCACTGGCATGTCTAAAACAAAAATAAAAATAGCACACTCTCAATCATCCAGAACTTCTTTCATGCAATTCTTCTAACACTCAAAACATATTATACTTGGATATTTTAGTAAACAAAAACATCTAAACTTAAGCTGTCTGCTATTTTGTAAAACATATTAGATGCTTGGGCACTTAGTTTTAAGATATAACTAGCATGGATTAATTTGGGATTTAAGAAACAACAATGTGACTCCACTCCCAAAGCTTCTCTTTCATTGTTCTGCCCTTTGTTAAATATAAGAAGGTGGAATGTATAGAGGCAAAGGTTGGAATCTTTCCAATCAAATGGGATATGCAGGCAAGTTTGAACTCCAGTAGCATGCAGCAACTAGTTATGACAATGCTCTGCTTTCAGCAGAAGCATCAGTTTGGAATAGGAGAGAAGTAAGCAGAAAAACATTTTAAATTATTATTTTTTTTTGGTTTTTCGAGACAGGGTTTCTCTGTGTAGCTTTGAACCTTTCCTGGAGCTCACTTGGTAGCCCAGGCTGGCCTCGAACTCACAGAGATCCACCTGGCTCTGCCTCCCAAGTGTTAAATTATTTTTTTATTACTCTATTAAGTAAACTTTGATTCATAAACATCTTCCTAAAATATATTTTTAAAATTCTGTGTCATCTTTAAAAAGAAATGTGCAAAAATCTCTCAAGAAACAAAACTATCCCTTGTAGAATCTGTCTCATGTAAAAATAGTTATAAGAGAAATATGAACAATTATGTGATTGTACATAAATTATATTGTCTACCAATTTTAGTAATGGTAGTATTACTAAATTTAGTATTGTCTACCAGCTTTAGTAATGAAGGGGAATATTATATAAATAATATGCAGTAAATACTGATGGCATCTTGTTCAGATGCATTTTACTTGCTGTTAGAGTAATGTTAGTATTTTCTAAAACAGAATATTGAGGTTCAGCAACAAGGGATTCAAGGAAACCCAAGTAAATGAATGTATATTTTGACATTGGCATGTATTCTTGAGAAATTTAAGGCCAATTGACCCATGGAAAATAGGCAAAGCTATTATCCATATGGGCCAGGGTCCAGAGTAACCATAATGTTCTCATTGGGAACTGGAGTGGTTATGAAAAATTGATCGGTGTCCATAAGGACTAGCAACTGTGGCTTCATCCTCCAGGGTGTTTACAGGTTGAGACTGCTCACCTAAAGAGACCAACCATGGAGCCTAGCTAACCCCTCCCCAAGTGCTGTACCTAATAAACACGCAGGTTCCAAATCCCAACAGTATGTTAGAGAACCCTGCTGAATCCCAGCCTCACTGTGTACTGTGTGTCTATTCTTTATTCCCTTGCCTCATCAGGCCAGGGATCTGGGACTCAAGCTAAGGGGGTCAGGGCACCAAATACCTAGTGGGCAAAGGCCCTTGCTGTTAAGTGTGACGAGTTCAATCCCCAGAACTTAAGTGGTGGAGGAGGGAACTGAGTCCTTCAAGCTACTCTCTCACTTCTACACATGAACTGTGTCACTCACATGTACACGTATCACACAGACACATTCACACAATTATTGAATGAATGAATTAATAAATAAATAAAAAGATAATTTGAATATTAAAACATTTAACAATATTCAAGAGTGTCCATTTTACCAGCTAGTCTCTTCCTATTTTTATGGATCAAAATTAGTATGTGAACATCACTATGGGATGAAAGTAGAGTTTGTCATGATTTGCCCAGCCTCACCGAATCTGTAAACATGCATAAGAATCACCTGTCAGGACGTAACAAAATCTGTTTCACTTTTTTATTCTGCACACCATGGCCATAGATAGATGGTATTGCAGCAACCTCAGCTTTGTATTCTTCACAGAGACTGGAGTTAAAAATCATTATTTTTGAAAATTACTACAGTTATTTATGATGACAGTTAAAGTAAAAAATTGTTAAAAGAAGAAAATTAAAATTTTGATCTATTTTTTCTTATTTCTAACATCTATCTATTATTTTAAGTATACAGTTTTCTTGAAGCATATAATTTGAAGAATAAAATGCTGCTTTTGGTCTAAGAAAGTTGATATATATATATATATATATATATATATATATATATATATACACACACACACACACATATTCATCTCTCCCTGAAATTATTTTTAAGTTAATGAGAAAAAATGATTTATGATGAGAGATTTGCACAATAAAAATACAGAATTTAACTATAAACAAGTTAAGAGAGGAAACATATACAATATGAGAAAATAAATGAAGAAGTCATTTAAGAACCTCGGACATAGCCCCAAGATAAACATCAGAAAAATGAGTTAAAGCAAGGAATTAATAAAAGTGACACCATTAGAACCGAATACATTAAAACATAAACTGGATTTGAAAGTTTAAGTTTTCAGTAACATTATACATCATGAAAATGATGAATTGTGAGAGGTGAGTCATGACTAGAGATATGCAGAAAACAGGAAATTATAAACTTAGAAATCTTTATTAGTATTTTAAATTTAGTTTAGTTATATGGTACAAAATTAGAGCTAAGTACAGTTACTGAAATGGTGATATTGTAAATGCAAATTCATTAAACGGTATCAATAATTGTTGTGCAGATACATCAAATCTAATATGATAGCCTACCTAAGAAGTATCTTCTCAAATGTTGTAAATATGCAACACAATATAAAAATGTAATTTTATTCACTTGTCGAGACAAGATCTCACTCTATGGTCTGATTAGCCTAGAAGTCATTATATAGATCAGACTGACCTCAAAGTCACAGAGATCAACCTGTCTCTGTCTCCCAAGGGTTGTCATTAAAGACATTCTGCACCACACCTGCTTTATATAAACTCTCTGAGGTCACTAAGACTTTGAGGTTTGCATAATACTACTCACTACAAAATGAGGTAAATACAACACACTAATTTGAAGAAAATTAAACTTTAATGTGTGAAGCAAGATTTTTATCCAAAGACTTAGCACACAATATCTACTTATAGTAGGAGTAGGTGTAAAGTATTATGATTAAGTAGATTTTGTTCCAGGATTCAATTTTTCAACAGACCAATTACAATACTTTGCCAATAAAAATAATAAGTTTAGAGACAGCCTCATCTACAATAGTTAGACAATATCTCAAATCAATCAATCAAACAAACAAAAGTTTTATTTTGAGTTACACAGATCGTAAGTGGGATGGATACCTGAAAAAATATTAAAACAATAGTCAAATTATTTGTAGCCATTATATTGAATAAAGATAAGCTGACTAGGTAAAGGTCCAAGAGTGTGCCAGTACCCTAGACTGTACGTTGTTACAAATGTCTGCCTTGAAAAGGAAATGTTGATAGAAGATCATGTGGTATTCAATAACCAGTTGGTAAGTTCATCCCTAGAGAAGACTATTTCTCCTGCTCTCAACATTCTTTAGTTGCCTGCAGTTTTTTGTGTAGGGTTGAAGACTCTTGGTATTTTCCCTATTCACGTTAGCATGCCTGTTGCTGATGTCCTCATATAGATATAAGTAGGTAACAAATATTAATGAAGAAAAGAGAGCATGAATTTGAAAGAAGAGCAACAAGTGGTCTATGGGAGGGTTTGGAGGGAGGAAACATAAGGAGAAAATGATGCAATTATAATATAATCTCAAAAAATGAAATAAAACAAAAGATGCTGAGATGCTTTTACAGCCAGAAATACAGGAAATGATCTACAGATATTACCTCTCTGCTAGAGGTGTCTTTGTCTAATGAAAGCTTAATTTTGTAGCCCTCATCCTATCAGCCACTCTGACTGACTAAGGTTTAGTTGCTTCTTTATAAACATTTACTCCTGAGTTAGTTTACAACTGAACACACAACATCAAGCTATTCTAGTTCATACAATACCAAGACAACATTAGTCTAAAATATATTAGTCAGTACAGAGGTTAATTTTGTCCAACTTGATTTCAGTTTAGCAAAATAAAATCCAAACAAATGGAAAGGAAGGCAGTTCATTTATAGCTTGTTGTATTATGAGTGAGAACTATCATCACTTTGGTTTGATAGAGACTCAAAAATAGATAATGAACAGGAGGGAAAGCTTCATCCTGTCTTTGGATAGAGGCTGCTGGTGAGAAGCTGCAGATGAGCTGAGTAGATGGGTGCCCTATGTAACTGAGTTGGGAAACATAGTTGGCCTTTGCTCCATAACACTTGGAGAGAATAATATTTATAAAAGTTGTCAGCTACCACTTTGCAACATTGGGCTGATTGCTGTAAGGATGCATTTGGTCTTCCCAGATAACTTTCTGACAGAGTTATGGCCAGTGTTCCTGGTGTGGAAGTGAGTAGCTGTGAATTAGAGCACTATTTTCATGAAAATTTCAGGGAATTATTTTTGTATGACCTTCTCACTGCTGAGGTAGAAATCAAACATGCCCAGTTCTGGATTTTGTCACTTAGACACTACACTGTGTTACTGCTGTAACAAAACCAAGTGAGCTTTGACTCACCATGCCCCAAAGAGTAATGGGGCATGACAGCATCATCCCACAACTTCTTAAGATGTGGGTTCAGCTTGGAGGTTTACCAGGGGCTAATTCTCTTTAGGAACAAGAAATATTCTCTCCCACCCACTCCAATAACTCCTGGAACATCTTGTGATATACCTAGGAGAGCCCAGTAATTCTTTGCCAACTCCCATAAACAATATATATAACCATTGGATTTCCTGATAACTGAATTCATTTCATTCCTTTTTTCTGTTGCTATAAAGAACGAAATACTAGCTGAGGAGGGGTGACACAAGCCTTTAATTCCAGCACTCGGGAGGCAGAGCTAGGCAGAACTCTGTGAGTTCGTGGTCTACAGAGCAAAATCCAGGACAGGTACCAAAACTACACAGAGAAACCTTGTCTCAAAAAACCAAACCAAACCAAACCAAACCAAACCAAACCAAACAAAACAAAACAAAACAAAACAAAATAAAACAAAACAAAAACAAAAACAAAAAAAGAACGACATTCTAATTATTTCCAGTTATATAGAAAGTAATGTGTGGAAACGACAGAAAATCCTTTCAAATTCAAGTCATTTATCCTTCATTTCAGCTTTCTGATGTCCACTTGAATATCTTTCAGTGAAGCTGAGTGTTTTAAATATTTATTTTTAACTTTAATTAATTAATTAATTAATAATTAATTGATTTAGTATGAGTGTGTGCATGCCTGAGTCCACATACCCATATGCTCTGGCATGCATGTGGAAGTCAAAAGACAGTTTGCAGGAAGTGGTTCTCTCCTGGCTGCATGTGCGTCCAGAGGTCAAACACATTTCAAGGTAAGGCAGGGTTGAACCACTGAATTTTATCACGGGTACTGACACTGAGTATTTAAAATAAATAATAAAATGAATATAGTAAGCTCTATAGTGGGCATTGTTTGACTTTTGTTCTAATGTTGTAGTTTTCTCTCAGACCAAGCTTAAACATCAATGTCACCAGGTTAAGCACTCTTGCAGCAGAATTTTACCAGTGTATTTATCTCTGAATAATCCACATCAAGAATTAATAAAGATACTGAACTTATTCTTCATAGATTTCAGTGAACTACACAGAAATTATGTCAAGCACAGATTCTACCTGCAGATGCCAAAGGGCAGATGCTTTTTTTTTTTAAATTGGGCAAGAAAAAAAAAAAAAAATGTGTGCATAAAGAAAAGCACTTGTTTTGTTTCTTTATTTTAGGGCATTGTGGGAATCAATATGGCTATGTTATATCAAAATTCATTTCCATATCCACAACTCAAGTGTTTATTAGAGGTTTTATAAAACTTATTTTCAGCCATGTTTTGATGGCTCTGCTTTTGAATGGTCCAGCCTTCAGAGAATTTACAGAGCTGTGGAGACCATATATTATACTGGCAAACAGACATATGCATAAGTAAAATGATAAAATATGGAAGACTCAAAGAGTCAATACAGTGTAAAAATGGAATGGGGCCTTCAGTATTTCCTTATTTGTGTTTGTGGGTAATGAAGTGGAACTTAGACGTGAGACAATCTACCACATGGCCAAGATCAGTTGCTACAAAGATCCTGAGCTCAGTTAGAGATTAAGAGGAAAACTCTGTCATCAAGAGGTGAATGGTTGCTTGAGATCAAAATGAAAGCCAGGGCTAAGCATGTACTGGCAACCCCACTAACACATGTTGCCCCTCATATCTTCTGTAAGTTTCTCATTTAAAATGTCATTAACTATTTTTTTTTAATTTCTTTTGAGCCCTATACATTCTATAGGATATCACTGTCCTATCTTGGAAGTGG
Organism: Peromyscus attwateri; assembly: GCA_902168425.1. Lineage (NCBI taxonomy): Eukaryota > Metazoa > Chordata > Mammalia > Rodentia > Cricetidae > Peromyscus > Peromyscus attwateri. The sequence goes on along the minus strand of CABHPP010146642.1, from coordinate 9,810 downwards.
TCTAAAATAACATTTTTTTAACTTCATAGAATTCTGTTAAGAACAAGGTAGCCATATCAGAATCAATCCTGTGTCTTAGTTACTGTTTTGTTGCTGTGATGAAACACCATGAACAAGGTTACTTTGAAAAGAAACTATTTAATCGAGAATTTACTTAAAGTTCAGAGGGTTAGTCTATAACCATCCTTGCAGGGAGCATAGAAGAAGGTAGGCAAGCATGGTGCTGGAGAAGCAGCTGAGAGCTTGTATACAGACCAGCAGGTAATACTCAGAGAGAGGTAAAACTGGACATTATGTGGGCTTTTGAAACCTCAAAGCCTGTTCTCAGTGACACACCTCTTCTAATAAGGCCACACCTCCTAATCTTTCCTAAACAGTCTGCCAACTGGGAACCAGACCCTGGGGCCATCTCATTCTAACCACCAACCACACCCCGTGTGATTATAAAAAATACATTAGAAAATTTGGAATTACAATGAATTATGTTATAAGTAGTGATAGGAATTGCTTTTCTTCTAACACTTCCAAAATAATATGTAACTAAGATTATTATTTTTTCATTGTGAAAGAGTCTGCATGAGGAAATAGGGTGTTGTGTGTATGAGAGAGAGAGAGAGAGACTGATAATGGATGCAACTGTTGACAGTTTTTCTTTGTCCTCAGATATGCTATTTTATTTTTCTTATTATTTGATTTTTTTTTCTTTTTCTAGAAAAGTCATCATTGGTAGATTTCATCTGCTTTGTGTGCTGAGAATCTCCTTATTCTTTTTACTATTAGCTTTTTGGCTGGTTTAATATAACAACTGCCAAGGTAAATAGGACAATTCCCCAGTCAGTGTTCAGAGAGGTTGTGCAAGTTACATCAGATCATCAGATGAAAACTTAGCTGTATTTGTTTAACACTGAGTGCATGTAACATTTTTTTTTACCTTGAAAATAAATGATCAATAAATTCAGAAGGCAGAGACATTTGTTTCTGACTAAGTCCTTCTGTCGATCAGTCTTCAGTTTTGGTGAAGGCATCCAAAAGGGAGCAGGCTCAGAGAGAACTTGGCTCCTGGCTGATGACAGTCAAACTCAGACTGGCTGACTTGTAACAGAAAGCAAATTGGTCCACTTAGGGCTCCAGCTGTGTGCTGCCAAGATGGCTGAAGTGGATGAGAAGTGGGCAGAGTGTTATTTTTCTCTGAAGAAATGCCATGTCACAGTATGCTGCCAAATTTCATTCAGTATTCCTCTTATTGAGACTAGGAATTGTTCAAGGGAGAACATATCCTCTGTGTTAAGTCACAGGAACACATATTTTTATTTCCTTATGCCATTACAGTTTTACCTATAACTCATTTATTCTCAATCAGTTTACTATTTTGTATATTGTAGAAGATTTCTATTCAATAAATTTTTGTTGTTGTTCTTTTTGTTTTTCTAAACAGGATTATATTGAGAATGATCTTGTCTTTTTTATATAATCAATGATAACATCAAATATATTGACATCTTTTAACATCTTGACTAATCTGTGAAGACATTTCTGTACCATTTCATCAATGGTATTAGTGATGCTGTAGTCTTTGATCATATGATTCTATTTGATTATTGTCATTTATGAAAATTATACTGTTTCTGATTACTGGATTAGTTACTGTCATTTCGGCTGAACAACACATTTCTGGAAATCCCACACACATCATATAAAAATACCATATCCAGGAATTGTGTAAGAATGTGGAAGTCTGAAATACAGATCCATTCTGAAAAAAAAAATTGCCTCACTTATACAAAATCCTGTTCCAAGGTCCAGCACTGGATCAAACTGGAATTGGCAGCAAAGGCTTGCAATCCAAGCACTGGGGAATTAAAGGCAGGAGAATCAGACATTCAAAGCCATTCTTGGCTACAAAGCATGGTCAAGGCCAACGTTCAATACATGAAACACTGTCTCAATAAATAAGTAAGTAAATAGATAAATAAATAAATAAATGAATAAATACATGAATAAGTAAATAATAGAAGGAAAAATAAACAAAACAAAAAAGACAGTCTAGCTTTATTTTGTTTGATGTTACACATTGCATACTGAATATTTAACTTTTCAATTTTTCTAACGTTCAGTAATTTCCCATGTGAACCCAAATCCATCAGACAGAATTCTAAATTTTTGCCCAGTTCATATATGTCATAAGAAGAAAAAGTGAAAAGGGATAATCTTAGGAAGTCCATGGTAGCAATACCAGCAAAGCTTCAGAAAATTTTGAGGTATAAACACAACACACCAAGAAATACATGTGTGAAAAATACTTACACTCATCAAGAGAATTTACTTACAGGTAATAATTATCAACAGTATCTTTCTATTCCACCATCATTTATTTGAGAAACGAATTAAATGACAAAAAACATTTTAGAGAATTAGAGACATGGAATCACCTTAAAGATGAACACTATCAAACAAATGAGAAGAGAAGAAGTTCAGGCATGCATGTGTAAAATATAACACATTTATTAAAATTGCACATGAGCTGGTACATGCATATGACTCTTTTTTAAAGGTTATAGCTCTTTTTACTGTCACTTATATTATAATGGAAGGACATAAAAGCTTTACATCAAATCTCCCTTTACCATCTTATTTACATTGGACACCCTCCTAGTTGTTATATTGCTTTTTTTTTTTTTTTTTTACTTTAGGTGTAGCTCAGCCCTGAAATGGTTTTTTTAAAACATGGAGAAAAGGCTTTGAAACTACAGAGATATAATTTTGAAATTCTAGCTCTTGTATTATTTGATAATACTTGACAAATTTCTTAAGTGTGAGGTCATGCAAGTGTGAAGTACAGATGATAAGAACACATCCCTGGTACAATGTTTCTAAGTAATAAGCATGAACTGAAGCAAGTCCTCACTTTTACTCTGTGGAGGGTGCACCTGTACCACACATTTTCCAACTATCAGCTGCCCTTTTTTTTGCCAACATCTTTGTTGCAGTCCTCACTTTTACTATTGTTCACTTATTTATTTCTCTTTGAATTCTCGATATTGTCACTGCTTTTAATCATGTTTGGTTTCACAAGATTTCAAGCACACTAATTAAAAAGGATTTCAAGTGCATTAATTAAACATTCTCTCAACTACCCAAAGTATCTCTTTATAGCATCCTAATAAATCATCTTTCAATTTTACACTCCCCAAGCTATCCTGTCATGTGACTGTGCTGAACATATTCAACAGACCACTTCATTCTTATTATTTTGAATATGAATTCTTTACCAGGCTCTTAAAACATTTAAATTTGAAGTTCACATACCATTGGGTGCCAGATGTAAGATGAATTGCTAAACAGTCTTATTAGTAAAAAAAACCCAGAGCCATGTATTAGGCTGAAAACCGAGAGATCAGAGGAATAGGACAAGCCACAGCCAGTCTCACCTTACCAACTTCTCAGCATCCAAAGAGACCTACATTCTACATACCCACGCCTATATGCCTTTCTGTCCCTGCCCTCTTACTTCCTCTCTCCACCTAGCTACATCACTTCCTCTTTCTGCCCAGCTCTATTGCTTCCTGTCTGTTTGTACAAACCTCTAGACCTCCATGGTTAGTCCTAGGATTAAAGGCATGTGCCTCCATGCCTGGCTTTGTTCCCAGTGTGGCCTTGAACTCACAGAGATCTGGATGATCTCTGCCTCCTGAATGCTAGAATTAAAGGTGTTTGCTATCATTCCCTGACATAAATGACTGGCCTTACCCTGGTCACATATGTAAATTATTTTCTGAAGCACAGAGAACTAGACTTTATGCTATGCTCTATGCTCTCCTATATAATCTCACTCAGACTATTAGCCTGCATTCATATCCTTCATTTTTGAAATGGAGATAATATTTTGGTCATATGTTAAAATGAATATTGATCATAAAATGTTTGAGATATACAGACCAACATTGTAGTATTTTTGGGAACTCCTCATGTATCAACTTCTGTTTTCCTTTACTTTAAGTAGTTTTAAGTTTCATCACATGTTGTTTGGATCCTAATGGCTCCCTCTAGGGAGGGGATGAGAAGGCATGATGTCAATGACACAGACACCGGGAGTCAGTTGAAGGCAAACAGCAGATTCATTTATTCAATAATGGGGAAGGCCTTATATATCCTTCAGCACCCAAGCTGTGCCCCAATCTGGTGGCATTGTGTGATCATTCTTCATTGGCAGGGCACGATCAGGAACTCTGACAGTGACTAGGAACTCTGACAGTGCCTGTTGCTAGGCCCTCAGGCAGACTCCAGGTTGGCTCATAAAGAAGTACATTATGTTCATACCTTGGCAACTGGTTTGAACTAATTTCCTCAACCCTATGGGCCTGTCCTACTAGAATCCCAGATTATTCCTTGAAAGATGTATATAGATAAGTGGTATAGTAGTTTCGTGGGACATGCATTTGAGTGGGCTCAATCTCAAGCACTACCATAAATTAAAAACATTATTTGATGTGTGTATTGTATACTCTATTGCATACTCTAAGCAAACAGAGACTAATTTATAAGAATATAGTTTTTTTAAATTAGTATTGTTAAAATGTTTTTAGATTTATTTATTTTATTCTGCATGTCTATGTGTTTTGCTACAATGCATGTCTGGTGTCCAAGGATGACATCATATGGCATTAGAACCCTGGAACTTGATTTAAAGACATGTGTAAGCCACTACATTGGGTACCGTGACTTGAACCCTCATCCTCTTCATGAAAAAGTGCTATTTATGCTTATGTCGCCTTTTCAGATATGTAGTATTATTTCTTATTATCTCATTATGCTTACATACAATTTCCTCTATTGAATTATTAGATTGTGACATCCTCACTCATATTTGGGAAATATAAGGCAATGCAGTAGGGCAAGGAACATAAATGAAACAACAAATTTGGATAAAGAAATGATAAAAGGAAAAATAACATTTTTATTTAAAATGATACTATTAACATTAGTTTAAGTTTCTTTTCTTACTGTTGTGATAAAATACTCTTAAAAAGCAACTTAAGGGAGAATGAATTTATTTTGGCTCAACATGCCAAGGTATAGTCCTTCATAAAGGAGAACTTAAGACAGCAGGTACTAATAGCAGCTGGTAATACCAAATCTATAACTAAATCTATAACCAAATCTATATAAATCTATAAGGGAATGATGAATAGTGGTTTTCAGCTTGATTTCTCCATTTTATAAAGCATAGGATCATTACCCATAAAATAGTTCTCCTGAATAGATAAAATGGGTCTTCCTGAGTCATTTAATGTAATCAAGATTATTCTTCATAACCATGCACAGGACTACACATCTCATGTGATTCTAGATCATGTCAATAGAGCATTTAACACTGACTGTGTAGAAGTCAGCACTTTTCAACTTGATGTGTAAACACATCATTTTTTCACCTTAATAATCCACCCCCATTTCCATAGGATCATGACATTTTATAATGTAAAATGCATTAATCCAACATCAAAAGTTTCCATAATTATAAAGAGATTTACTCCTTTAAAATTTCAAAGACTCTTAACTAGGGGCTCCTATAAAATTACAAATCAACTAATATGCTTCCAAGCTATGATACAGAATAACCGTGCTCACTTAAAACAACAGAAGAAGCGAAGCAGGTCATAGCAACAAACAATAGGATCCAAAGCAAATCCAAAACATAACACAGAAAAGAACAAATTCTTAGTCACAATGTCCACCATGAGGGACTTCCAGTGCAATCAACTGGGTCCCAAAAGGCCTAAGTAGCCCCATCCCTGCTGCTCTGTTTCCTGAATCATAAATGAATTCTCTCCATTCCAAGCCTGTGGTTTCATCAGGTGACATCCCATGATCCTGGCTTCCCCAACATCCTGCAGTCTCCATTAGAACTTAAGCCTTATACTCATAGCTTCATACAAAAACCATTCAGGGCCTCCTTGCAGAGCTTCTAATCCTTATATACATCATCTGACCTTAGCTGCTTTCTTGATTTGTGAAATAAGACTCCCTATTAATGTCATATTTTCTTGCTTGCCAAATCAGTACTATATGGACAATACTGCCATGTTCTCCTGTCAGCTCAGGATGGAAATTGGTCATTTTGGACCACAGTTATCTACATCAACTTATGTGTGCTGACCCTATTAAAATGCCTTGCTTTTTGAGGCATAGGGAAACTTGCCAATTCAGCTAACTTTCCCTTTTAAATAAGCTTGCAGTCCCACAAATTGGGCACCTTATGTATAAGATTTTCTTCCCAGGATGATATTTCCTATTATACCAGTTCAACCCGTATGGTTTCTCTTCCATGGTGCTAATATTGTTTACAGTTTTAGTTGCTTTCTCATCAATAGTCTGAATGTTGTCCTGTCTTGAAATTTCCTCTCCCAAATAAACCTGCCCTTACCTTTAAGTTCAATTTCACTTGAGTCTCCAGAAAAAGGGAAGAAGGCAAGTGGTTTCTTAGCCAAAATATCAAATCAATGGCCCCAAGACCACCAGTTCCTTGTTTCCCTGTGGAACCTACTGAGATGGGTGTTGATTGTACACATCTCTATTCGCATGCTCAACTTCCCACTCTCCACCAGAACAGCCCATTAAGCTCTTAATAAAATATTCAGCAAATATTCTAGCCTAACAGGTTTCCTAGTGTAAATGTTCTCATACTGTTTCTCAAATGAGCTTCTAAACACTGAGAGCTACAGTCAGGTTTACCACAAAAAATAGTACTTCTCAGAACTGATTTTATTGTTACTTCATTTTTCCATTACTGTGATACAGCTTTCTTAAAAAATGCAACTTAAGGGAGAGAGGTCTTTAGTTTAGTTCACAGTTCAAGGGTGTAGGTTATGAAGTGAAAATGGCAGGAGCTTGAATTGGCTAGTCACATGTCTACAGCAATAATAAAGAGAGGCGAATGCTAGTGCTCAACTCGCTTTCTCCATTTTTCATAGGCCAGAATCCCAACCAAGGGAGTCATCTGCCTACAGTAAGATGGATCTTTTTGCATTGATTCATCTAATTAAGTCAATCCCTCACAAGCATATTCAAAGGCCCATATCTCAAGTGATTTTCAACTTTGTCGACAATTAACACTAACTCTCACAGTACCTACCACACTCCAACTCTCAAGTAAAATTCCACAGAGATTATTGAGCGAACTCAGATATTTTCTCAAAAATAAGAAGTAATTCAAGATTTCTTATAATGAATAGTACGTAAATCAAAAATCATTATGTCCTTTCTACAACAAAGAATAAACTACATGTATATAACCCTAAATAATAATATAGAAATATACCCCAGACAAAAGTATGTAAAAATATAAAAATTAAGATAGACTTGGAGTAAATAATTTGTGAAGTCTATTTTTTTTTTACTGTAGTTATGCAGGCATAATTTCCTGAACTATTTTCTACTTCTCTTTAGTCCATTGTGTGTCTAATATTTTAGCAAACATTTCTAACTGAAAACATTACATGAATTGATCTTATGTTGATCCCTCAATCTTGACTCATTTGTCTTCACTTTTATCTAACACATAGGCAATTCCATTAGCATTTACTTGCTTCCCACATTTTCATTTTTTCCTAATAATATATTCTAAGCAGTCAAATATTCAGTGCATCTTAAACTGGTCAACTCCTTTAAGTTTAATAATCATGCAATGCTGAGCTGGCCTTTTGGAGCCCAATACCTATGGTGGGACACCATGCACCTTGATGCAGGGGTGGGGCTTGGACCTGCCTCTACTGAATGTACCAGGCTCTGCTGACTCCCCATGAGAGGCCTTACCTTGTTGGAGGAGGGAATGAGGAGTGGGTTGTGGGGGAAGGCTGGAGGGATGGGAGGAGGGAAGAGAGGGGGATCTGTGGTTGGTATGTAAAATGAATAAAAAAATTACTTAATAAAAACATAAACAAATAATTTAAAAAAGAACTAGATTGATGTATCTATTAGAGCAAGGAATACTAAAAGATACCAGGCAACTATTAGAAGTAAGGGCAGAGTTACAGGATATTATCCCTCACACACCAGCTTCTGCTTGCCCAGATATGTGAGAATATTAAGATACTCTAGGCCCTGGAAATTAAACTCTGGATCAGTTAACTAAATTAGAGGTTGGGAAAAATTTGAAAACGTAAAATGTTTCTTGATTGTACAATGATCAAAGTTTATCTCAAAATCAAACATGCAATCAATGTGAGATATTTTGATTCTACCACAAAAGTGTTTTATTCTTACTGAAACAAAGTAACATAATTGTGGAAAATAAAGGCTTTTAATAATTTTCCAACATCTTTTAATTTGTAAATATCAAATTAGTATGTCTTTCGTTCAATTTTTGTTGGATTAAATTGGATTGTGTTGTAATGTATGTTTTATAAAATGTTGATTTCAATATTATAATTTCACCCATCGATGAATTTTGAATTGAGATTGAGGCAAAATGCACTAACACTTCTGAAAGGAGCATAAACTTTAGTTTTGCCATTTGGTAAACATACTTATGTGAAGCAATACTCTCAGTATTAATGATTATAAAACCAAAGAGTCAATAAATGTTAAAAAAAAAAAATTGAGAAAGCTATGTCCTGGACTGTCAAATATTTATCCAAGATTTAATTCTTAAATACAAATAAAGTACACCCATCTCATTAGTATGCAGATTTGCTTTTAACTGTAGTAAATTATTAAATTAAATGGATAATAAAGAATTGTTTAAAAAAAAAGAATCATGCAATGCTTCCATTACTACCTGACTCAAAGCTCTAGTTCTTTAACTGTTACTACAATACTGGCACCACACTGGTTTACTGAGTTCATTGTCCATTACTCTTTCCATCACGATTTTTCACTCCAGCAAAATGAATAATCTGTGTCTTTTTTTTTTTTTCAGTAATCACATAGACAGCAAACTGAGGACTTTTACAACTATCCCTCTCTCTGCTGGGTTTGGTATTTCCCAAGTTTGTTGAAGCAGTATATTGCCTAAATGCTTTCCAAGATATTCTCAGGCCACCTAATTAAAAATGAAGTACTTTTCCATTGCCTCATAGAGACATTTTAATCTTCTAAAGTTTTCTGTCTTTTGTTGTTTTATTCTCTACACAGACCTATAAAATTAGAAATCTTGCATAGGAGACATTTAGAAATGTAAGCTCCAAAACGGTTATTACTTTCCAAGAATTTTCTGTGTACAGAATGTATCCTGACACCCAGGAAAGCATTAAAAAGTGCAGCACAAGTAGCAATAAGCATAATGGACACAATTTAAATGTTTGATAATACAGAATGTTATGTGTGGGGATGCATTCATGGGGGTGCACATGTGTGTTCTCAAACATCCATGTGTATGCTTATGCATTTGGAGCCAGAAAATAATTTAAGTGTCTTTCCTCAAGAGCTCTCTCTCTCTCTCTCTCTCTCTCTCTCTCTCTCTCTATATATATATATATATATATATATATATATATATATATATATTGTTCTCTTAGACATCATTGGCTTACAGCTCACCAAATGTGCAAGCCTAGGATGCCTGTAAGCCCTGGAGCTACCTGTCTCTGCCTCCCTCATGCTGGAATTGCTAGTTATTGTCACCATGCTTATTTTACTGCTAGTGTTTTGTTTTCTTTCCCAAGGAACTGAAACATGGAATTCTGGTCTGGATGCTTGTAGAGCAAGTACTTCACAATTGGAACTGTATCTCCATGCCAAAGTTACTCTGAAAACTAAAAATGAAATTAGAACTTAAGCTAAGCGGGAAGTTTTGAAAAGAAGAAAATCCTTCTT